>PVIY010033810.1:0-27706 GCA_004026745.1 Myrmecophaga tridactyla | reverse complement strand
AAAAAAAAAAAAAAAAAGAAACAACCGGATATGGCAAGTCCTGGTGGGGTGCTGGAGCAATCTGAACTCAAGTACGCTCTGGTGGGCTATGTCCAACTGCTTTGGAAACTGCTTGGCACTTATCCACTAAGTCTGAATATAGGCATGCCCTATGGCTCAGCAATTCTACTCCTATATTTACTCTCAAGAGAAATTAATACACATGTTCACCAACAGACATGAACAGGGATCTTTCCACTAGCACCATTCATAATAGCTCCAAACTGGAAATAACTCAAATATTCATCAATAGAGGAAAGGATAAATAAACTGTGGTATATTTATACGATGAATAAACTATGACAAACTATGAAAACATGAATGAATCTCACAAACAGAATGTTGAGCAAAATAAGCCAGACACAAAAGGATGTATATATTGATAATTGTATTTCTATGAAAGTTTAAAAAGGCAAATTTAATACAGATTTTAGAAGTCAGGAAAATGGTTTTCTTTTGCAGGGAGGTGGCAGTTAGGAGGGGTCATGAGAGGGTCTTCTAGGTGCCAGTTATGTTCTATTTTCTGATCTGAAGGCTGGTAATGTGGCTGTATTCATTTTGTGAAAATCCATCAATCTCTACTCTGATAGTCTATGTACATTTCTATGTGTATGTTATACTTTAAATAGCTATTGTTTTTGAAAGTATCTTAGAATCAAAATCATTGGTAATTTTTATTTCTTTATCTGAAGGTATCTTTTTTTTTCCTGTTCCTGGGCTTAGGAAAATTTTTTTTATTTTCCAAACTTAACTTGTAGAAGTGCATCAAGATCACATCTAAATTTGGCTTAGTGTCAAGCAACATCACGTGTGCACAGATTTGAAGTGATGTTAAGTCCTTGAACAATGAACACTTTAGGTTCCATGTCACATCTTCCTTAACCTTGGAGAGGCATAGGGTATTTATGTTTTGGGACAAGGTAAGGGCAAGATAACCGGAGATAGGGTGATCATTAGTTAAATGTATGGTAGAGTGAAAAACAGACCTTGGTCAGTGTGTTCTTGCTGTTTCTGGGCACAAGCTTAGCAGCTTGTTCTTTAGGCTTCTCAGTCGTCTCAGACTGTGATGAAACTACTGTAGGCATGATCACTTGAGAATGATGGAATTAGTAACTTTTTTAAAGCTAATATGGGTAGGCTAGTTAAAGGATACATATTAAGATGGAACATAAAGTCCTTTTTACACAAAATTTGGTCGACTGCAGACACTGGAGGAAAAGGCTGAAATACAATGCCCAAATAAGAACATTCTTGGATAGGTGGGCAGCTGTGGGCAGTGGGTACTACCTAGCCTTGAAGTACAAATATTGTGGCAAGAGAAGCAATCTTTGAACTTTTTAAAAATATGTCTGAGTGCACGCGCATGCCCTTATGATGGAGGAAGAGAGTATTAGGTTCTACTACTACAAGGATAATAAACCTCCTTTGAACTCCCAGTTTTCATGTCAGCAATGAACCTAGGAATTAAATATCTCACTTAACAAATATGATCAAATATTTTCTAAAGAATTCCCCAAAAATGAGTGTATATTTTTGTCCTCTCTAGCCATGATTCTATTTCTTTCTCTGATATTTAAAAAATATATACTTCCTATTCTCTTTTTTTCTTTTTTTCTCACCTAATCTCTTTTTAGCTCTTTGAACTCTGACCTCCCATCTTCATCCACCTGTTTATCCAAATTGGCTGCTAGAAGTAATCAATTACCTCTGTAACCTCCAATGTCCTTTCTTCAATCTCATTCTCATTATCCCTTCTGCAGCCCTGCTTACTTTTTCCACCCCCTCTTCTTGGCAATTTTCTCATCCTTCCACATTTCCAACATTAGTTTTCTTGTTAATTTTCCAATAGCTTTTGAAGTCTCCCATCTGTCTCTGATTCCTCCTTCAGCTTATTTTTCCCCCAAGGCTCAGTCCTTGGTCCTTCCCTCTTCTTACTGGGTACCACAAAAGACAGAGATTGTCTCTTTTCTCTATTCTCATGGCTGCAAACACAAGGGGCTGATGACTCATAGATTTACAACTCATGTCCTGTGCCTTGTTCAAGGTTTATTCCCATTTTCTAACTGGTCATTTTCACTTGAAAGTCTTCCCATTGCCTCTAATTCAGCATCTCTTGAGTTCAACCCCCACAAAACCAGTTCCCTTCCCAAGTTCCTTGTTTCTGCCACAGAAACAGGTCATATCTCATGGCTATTCTAGCTCAAAACTTTGAAGTCATCCCTACTGTTT
Organism: Myrmecophaga tridactyla; assembly: GCA_004026745.1. NCBI lineage: Eukaryota > Metazoa > Chordata > Mammalia > Pilosa > Myrmecophagidae > Myrmecophaga > Myrmecophaga tridactyla. The sequence goes on along the minus strand of PVIY010033810.1, from coordinate 25,438 downwards.
CCTTTGCCTTTATCCTTGCCTGCCCCACAGTCCTCCCCTTCATACCTGATAATCTTCAAGTTCTATTTTTACCTCCAAACCTCTCTCACCTTCCTTAATTCCTTTCCATTTCCTCTTGCCCTTAATATGGGGCTATGCCACTGATATCCCCTTCCTGGCCAACCTGTCTGATTCTGGCCTCCCAATCTCCAACCAGATCTCACAATCTTGAATTTTGAATTTTCCTTAAACATTGCGTTTTCCCACCTTTCCCCTGCATCAAAGTATGGATGCCTCCACACTGTTCGTTGTTCTTTCTTGGTTTCAATTTTTTAAGCGAACAATTACTCATTGAGCACCAATTACCTGTCAGGTGCCTTGTTAAATGTTAGTTGGCGGTGAATACAATTATGAGTAAGTTACATCATCCTAGTGTTTAAAGGGAGCCCTCACTCTTCCACTTAAATTGGGAAGACAGACCAATATCTAAATACTAGTAAGGATAAAGGAATAGGGAGAAACTGGTAGTATTGCTTGTGGGCTGGGAATGGAATAGCAAACTCCAAGAAGCCAAATCCTTATATTTTTGTAATGCCACAGTGCTGATTTCAAAGCTCTGTCAGTCTTTAGGCTCAAGGGTGGAGAATTATCCTAAGACCAAGGGAATTAAAATGGACCTGGTAAAAGAGACAAAGTTTGCTATTTATCCTGTTTCTTCTCTTTGGTTACAAGCTTTCAGAAGATGGAACTAGATGGCATTTTTCTATAAATCTCACAGACCTGAATTAATTGCTGAACTCTTAGTAGTTTTTAGCAAATACCCTTTGATTCATTGTTGGTAGACCAATCATCCTTAATACTGGTGAATCCCTTTGTTACCTTCACTGAAAGCCCAAGCTCAAGTTCCTTAAAGCTAATTTTTTATATTGTAATGATACCAGTGATATAGCAGGCTTGGTGCCTTGTTTCAGTTTAGGTCAGAACAACTATATGCACCTTCTCCAGAAAAAGGAATCAGGGAAGAATCTTTTGATTCAGTTATACCCAGATGTTGGGGAAGCAGTTGTTGGAAGAAGATAAAATAACAAGCAAATTAATTTAAGAACAAAAAGAGAGGCTAAAAAAAGTCATTGAGTTAAAAACAATCTATTTTTATTTAAAGAGGGAGTTGGCTTGTGACTTTGTACTTTGTTCTTGAAATCACTTTTATTTTCCTAACCACACCAAACTGATAAAATCCAGATGACTATTTGGCCAGATTAACCCTCTGGGTAGCTTTGTCAAGTGATGTTTATCTTGGGAGAGGCCATCCATCTTGATCTCCAGCACAGAGCATTGCAAACCAGAGGCAAAAGCAGGTGATTATAATGCTAGAGTCTTTTCAATGCTATTTCTCTTTGAAAACCACCACTCGTGGCCACCTACTCACCTCAAAGAAAACCACTCTTTCCTTGGTCTGATGAATGAATGTGTGGGTATCTCTACCAACAGACATACAGAACCATCAGAGCCAAACAGGACAATGCCTTGCAATCGTGTTTACAAATTTTGCAAAAAGCTCTAATGTGCAATGTACATGAAAATGATACAGTCTAAGGTGGTGGAGCAATTCCTCTGCATAAATGTGATTCTGAATATTGACATATTTTCCTGGGAGTGGTGGTTTGAGGCAAAAATGAGAAATGAAATGAAAGTCTGTACTTTCAGAATTGCAGCCAAATCTCATAGAATGGAGAACAGGGAAATCAGAAAGCTCTAGGTAATGTCTGTATTTAACTTTTTCTTTAGTTTCAGTTGACTGTTCATTACATTTCTTAGGTAGCTAACAAGTTCACACCCTGGCTTGAGCCTCATCTTAATTTACATAAAATAAAAATTTGGCTTCTGTGAGGTGTCTTCTACCCAGTATATTACAAGACAAGGTCTCTATGTTATCTTTGGTTGAGGGGACTGTGAGCACTGAGGTGAAAAAAAAGATGGAAAGCAATTGAATTGGCAGGACCAATATAATTCACTACAATAGGAAGGTGGTACTTGAAAAGATCAGAGAGCCTTCAAGAGGGGTATGGTCCTGCTACTTTTCTAAACCTCACTGGTAAATATCACAATGACTTTTGGATAGTTAAAAAAAAAAATGCAAGATAGACAACTCTTAAGCACTCTTCATGTTTTGAAAGAAAAATGCATGCCGTTGGTCAAACCAATAGGTAGGCCAATTACATGGAATTTTCCTTGTGGATATTTTAGAGTATGGATTTTACTCTAAACATGGTAGATTTTCATTGCAGAACTGGAAGCAGGGGAGTGAAATTATCTGAATTATTTAAGATATTTAAGAATGGAATGAGCTTCACATCCTCCCTCTCTTGGGCCTCCTAGTCCTTCAGCTCCCATAGCTCTCATAATAGCAACAGAGGATGTCTTTCACCCTGCTCCTTCACTGTACTCCAAGCAAGTGCAGCCTGCTGATGATCAAGAAGATCCTTCAAGAAAGAGAGGTTGGCCAACTAGACCAAAGTTACCAAAAAGCCCAGTAAAATGAGAACAGGAAAATATCCAATGGACTTGGCAACATGGAAGTCAGCAATGGCCTGGCAAAAGCAGTTCCAGTTTTAGTGGAGCGGTAGAGATGGAAGCAGACTGGAATGAGTTGAAAAGAGAATTGGGAAGTGAGGATATGGGGAACAGCACATCTAGATGACTCTCTATAGATGTCCAGTTATAAAATTGAGTAGAGAGGAGTGTGATTAATAGGGGATGTAGGGGAGAGGAGTATTTAAGAGAGTTGATAGCAGTGTCTATTTATAGGCTTACGGCAATAATCCAGGGAGAGACTGATGATGCAGGAAAGAGAAGATAACCCGAAGAATGGGATCCCTGAAAATGTGGCAGGGAGTAGGACCTAGAGCCCACCAAAGGAATTAACCTTCTGTAGGAGAAGGAACACTTCTTTCACTGTAAAAAGAGTGAGGGATGAATATAGATGTTGATCTCGGTTTAGAAGTGCTATGGTAGAAAGATTGGGGAAGGAATAGCTAGAATCCCTTGAGCAGAAGGTAACTATGGTTAACTTAGACAAAAAGATATATTGGAAGAATTCTTGTTAGCTAAAAAACAAAACAAAACTAAGCTGTTGTAATAACTAATGATGCCTCTTCTGATATCCAGAGAAAGAATTAACTCCCCTTTAGACCTCAGGACAGAGATGCAGGTAAGCAGAGTTTTTTACTCACAGATCTGGTATATCTCACAAAGCATACTAGGGTGGTATAACAGAGTCAGGAATTCATTTTCTTCCATTGCACAAAGTCCTCAAAAAGAGGGTATCACATGTCTCCTCCTCTCTTCTACTCCTGCTCTTCAGTCCTCTTTCTCTTCCCATTGTTCCCTCTCAAGCCTGCCAAGATTTAGGTTCTAGGGTTCTCCTCAGGATTTAGGGCATCTGCCTCCAGGTATCTTGTTACCCCATTACATTCAGCATATGCCAGATGCTAATGAAAGCTCATCTTCATCTTGGCTTTGCAGTCTGGGGGTGTCATACTGGACTCTAGGCTAACCTATGGGGGTAGTAGGAAGCTCTAATTGCTGTTTGGCCTTTTAAGCAGCGAACAGCATGGATAATTTTTTATGGCAATAATATAAAGGAAGGACTGATCATCTGCAGAGGCAGCACAATTTTGTCCCATACAAGGGAAGCACATTTTGACCCTGCTCCTTGTACAAATACTATCCTGGTATTTCTGCACTAAAGAACACTTGACTTGGTCCAACATCTCTTTTATTACCAGAGTAGCTGCTATTGGCTGTGAGTAGCACTTTCTCAGCCATCCAGAATTGCCGGTATCAACATTCATTGAATTTGTCATGATCCTCCATAGAAATGGTAGTAATCTCAGTTTGTCATGCCATGCCATTGTGAAATTTCAAAACTAAGATGGATGCCAAAAGCATGGACCTGGTGACCATTTTAGGTAAAATTTCACAGATGATCATAATGGTCCAAGGTTTATTTTTTTTTCCAGTTTTGTAGGTTAAAACAATTAATTCTCTGAAAGTTTTCAGGTTTTCGAGGACTTATTCAGAGTTACCAAGTTCCCAGGGAATTTCTTTGTTATTAAAATAAAATAATAGTATTTAGTTATTAAGAATATTTTATTAAGTTAGGAAATAATTCTTAGGAGTCAGAGTAATTCTGCCAACTGGACCATAATTTCATCTCCACTGTAGAAAAGTCCACATAGAAAACTATGTCTCTACTCCTGGCTTCTTGGCCCAAGAGTAGTTGGGATGGGGTATAAAAACAGCCCTTTCCAAAAGTAATATCCAAATTCAACCTGGATCCTTTAGACTCCAATCCCTACAAGACACTCTCCCTCCACTTCAATTCATTTTCTCCATTGAATTAGTTGTTCACATTCAATGACTTTTCTTCCTCTCACTAAGCTCCTTTGAGTTGGACAATGTCACATTCAACTTCGTATTGCTTCACCTTCTTCCCAAGGGCCAGATAGATTTTGCATATAGTAGGTGTTCAGGATTTGTTTGTATTGCCATCAGTTGGTTTCTTAGAAAATTACTTCTTATCTTGACCCTCAAGAGGCTGGGTGATACTATATAGAGCAAGCAGTAGAATTATAGCCAGAGTTATTAACTTTACTCCTGATTCTGCCACTTACAACTTATGTGACTTCAGGCTAAATCACTCAGTGCCTCTGAGCCTTAGTTTCTTCATCTACAAAATGAACAAGACCTATGCAACAAGATCATTGTGAAGATCAAATGAGATCAGGTATGTCAAAGTGTTTAAAGGCCATATAAAACTTAGGGGTTTAATAGTGACCATGGAGTCAGAACAAAGGAACCAGGATGACCTTAATGATTATTGTTAACACCTACCATTACTTTGGTCTGCCTGTCTTTTCATCTCTATAGCTTTAGCTCTTAGCACATGCTGGATTAAGTAGGTTCTCAGTAGATGTTTTTTGAATGAATGCCAATATCATTAAAATCAGTTCCACCTTGCTTGGGTTCTTGCAAAATAAGAGTAGAAGCAAAACAGTTTCAGAATATTTCATGTGGATGTGGATAAGTGTGGTAGGAACAGAGATGGAGACAATTCCCCTCCTGGAGGGGAGGCTTTAGGAGGATGGAATAATTCTAGAACCCCCTGAGATTCTAAACCTCCAAAGGTTGTTCCTGCCTAGCTTAGCTTGCATTATCCCCTGGAGTGGACAGTCTTGATGAGACCTCTTGGTTGTAGCTCTCTTACTGGGACACTAAGGATATGAGATAGCAAATTAAAAATAAGGAATGAAATATGAAGTGATGCTTTGGGAATCACACTGAGGAGAGTGGGTTGCATTTGGAAGAGAGACAAAGAAAATGAGCTCTTCCAATACTGGCCTAAGGTGAGGGGAGGCAGAGCAGGATAGAGAGGACACAATAATTGGAGCATGTGGCTCTCTTGTGCTATTGCAGACCTCTGGTGTGGATTGCACAGAGTCTTTTGGTGTGCTTTTGTAGTTGCACTGACCAAGTAATCAAACACCAACCTTATTTTGTTTTTTTAAAGAAATCTTTTTTGCTAAAAATAACCTTTTGAATAGAGTAGTTATTTATCCAAATCATTTTTTTTTTGGCCAGTACATTAAGGGATTACCTAATGTTAAATTGATTTTTAACATTTTAAGGAATAAATAAAGTTTTGACTTTATTATGAAACTGTCTTCTTTCACATATCTCTAAAAGAAACACTTAATCAAGAACATCTAATTTTTCTTTGTTCTACTGCAACTTACAGAAAGATTTATATCTGGTTTTATAAGGAAAACAGATTTTTCCCCTTTCCTTCATTGTCCTACCATAGAAAGTCATTACAGAGGAACCCCAAGGTCTTTGACTTTCTTTCCTTTCAGACTCTGGGCAGATTTAGGAAAAGCTGCCTGGCCTAGATCAGGAAAGTTCTTCCCAGCCCTGGAACCTTGGGGTGGCCAGCCTCTAGAGAGACTCAAGTGCTTGCTACACTTCAGTGCGATTGCCCTTGTCAGCCAGCCTCCTCATAACCTGTCAGCTCTGCTGTTAACCTGCCATCTGCTGCAGTCCTGCTGGGTCAGTATTTCAGCTGCACTGGAGATATGCAGGAGGACCTCATCCTCATGCTGAGGCTTTCTCAACAACAAAACAAGACCTCCATGGGAGGATGTAGGAAGTTTAAGCCTGGCTCGACAGCGTAACCTGGAACACTGGGAGTGAACACAAACATGGATGTTGCAGCTTGAAGAAAAAACTTGGCAGAAGCAATGTGGATCCAATGCCTTGGCTCAGAACTGGAAGGAGGAATCCAATTTTAGTACATTCTGTATAGAGAGTAAAAAACGTTACTTTTGTTTTGCTATACTCCCATAGAAATAAATGAGAAAATAAGAACCAGATTGAGAGTTAGTTTTTCGTTCAAGATTTTCCTTAAGACGATGTCAAGATGGAAAACATCTTCTGGAGCTTGAAGAATGCTCTAATTTGTAGAACAGCCAATTAAAGCTTCTTAAAACCTGTATGGCCTGCTGCAGTACTTTAAGAGCAAAGCAAATAATTTACTTCCTACAGGACAGAAACACCATTATCCTGTACATGTGATGTGTTTATGTGCTATCCACTGTGAAACAGGGTCACAGTGTTCAAATGGACCTTGAAATCTTCTATAAGGGGATGAGAGTCTAACAGGGCAACAATCTGCCACCCACAGCTTGGGGCATGCATTTTATACAAACCTGCATGTTTGTAAGCAGAAATGTAAATGTCACATATTAATATATCATTATGTACAAATATGTATCAACATATATAACATGGAAGTATCCATTTTCAATGGGAACTATTATTAAAGGAATACAATTACTTCAAATCTAAGGAGCTTCAGCCAGAACACTGTGAAGTGCTTCTTAATGTTATATTTAGACTTTTTACAACAATTGTGAAGAATCAACTTTTTTGTTGTTATGAATGTGTAGTGTGGCCCATACCCTGTGATCTTTCCTTGGGGCTTGCAATTAAGTGAGTAATGATCTTGGAAGGTTAAGTAGATAATATGATTGTGAAAACCTATTAAATCCAATTATTTTTTTTCCATGACCATGAAACACAATCTCTAAAGGCTGAGGTTGTGCAACTCCCTGGAAGGCTCATGGCTCAGTTCAGAGTTGCCTCTAATGAAAACAAAACCAAAAATAAAACACAAGTGATCCATGAGGCTGGCTCTTTGAGCCTCATTGCCTTTAGTTGTAAACGTATGAACTTCAGGATTTTCAGGAAAAGTTCTGCCCTGTAAGACATGAGGAAAGTCAAGAATGACCCAGCTCAATTGTTGTTTGTGACTGGAGACTTCATGCTACCTGGTATGGTTATTCTAACCTAGATAAGAGAAGTGGCTAAGAGGTTGTGTTCTTGTTCCTTTCTGGCCTAGGTAAGCAAATACATAGCTGTTAAAGTTCAGCATCCTTAGATGGAAGTTTCACCATGGCTTGCTAAGATTGCTCTTGGTGAAGAGGTGAGATACTGTTCTGCCTCAGTGCTGTTATCACCAGGCCAAGGGTGTTGCTCTTGGTGGTGGTTGTACTCGATACCAAAGAAAGGGTGAGTTATGCCACTATCACCAGAGTTACTTCAGGGTAGGAGGTGCCCCAGTTGCCTCGTTGCTTGAGTTGTCACATGGTTTAAGAATCTTTGAAGGGTGGAGCTTCCTTTGAAGAGTTTTCTTCAGATTGCTAACACTGAAGTCTCTCTGTCCTCTCAATAGTAATAATCATAATACGTGTCTCCTTTAACTTTTTTTTTTTTTCTGCGTGGGCAGGCACCAGGAACCAAACCTGGGTCTCCAGCATGGCAGGCGAGAACTCTGCCTGTTGAGCCACGGTGGCCCGCTCTGAAGGCCTTAACTTTTAAGCTTAAGTTTATAACACAAGTTTAGGCCATTACTCTGCTTATCCAGTCACAAGAACAATGGTTTACAATAAAATATATGATCCCTTTCATTTGTAGAACACTTTAAGTTTAAGAATCACTTTTACACAAATTATCTCTAGGTCCCCCAGATAAAGCAATGAGCCAGGCATGGAAGACATTCTCCTCTTCCCTTGGCCACCTTTTTTAAAAAGTGAGGCTGTGAGTTCCAGAGAGTCAAGAATCCAAGTTCATATCTAGATAGGAAGTGGCAAGGCAGGAATAAAATCTAGGTCTTCCAGTTTCAAAATTGGGTCTCTGTTTTTGCCAATACTTTAAATATTTGGTGGCAGAATTATGCATGATTTTTTTAGGGAAAAAAATGACTTCATTATACTTCAGGAAGATAAACACTATTAAAAGAATCTGCTGGCAGCATCTCCAAATGTCTAGGTCTTTCTTTTGATTTATCTCAGTTACAGGAAAAGTGATACTTGTCTTCCATTTGAGGGAGTTCTGCGGCAGGTTGACATTGATTTACTGTCATTTAAAATATGTAGGGACCTGAATGTCCCTCAAGAGCAGACTGCATGCCTTTCAGTGTTGCTTTATACTTTAGGGGTACATGGACATTGGTTTTACCAAATTTCAGAGCTGTAAGGGCAGCTTAGAGATCATTCCTCTCTCTACTTAATCATTTTACTCATGAGAAAACTGAGGCTAAAAATACTAAGTGATTTACTTAAGGTTACATGCTGGTTCAGTAAAAGATAAATCCTATCTTTTTTTTTTTTAACTATTTCACTCTAAATCACCAAAACCAATTTTCTTCTAGTGATGAACACCAAGTTAAATTTCAAGCTATAATATGTTATTATCTACCTGATGGAAATTATGTACAATGGCTTGGATCAGGATTTGTGCCTAAGGTAAATGTGTATGCAATATTTTTACTTGGAAACAACAAATGGCTCCACAACTAATAATAATAATTATTATATATTTTATCATATGTATATATCATGTGTGTTGTGTTTTGGGTCAATGTTGGTCAAGCCCTTGTGAGTGACACGAAGAGCCAAGAGCAGGGAGTGAATCATGGAGTCCTGCTGTGATGGTGAAAGGCCCCGTGCATCTGAGGGCACTTTTACAGTTAATGGGGCATAGGTTTTGACAGTCAGTGGAGCACAGGCCTGCCTCCAAGTGGCCCATGGCTCGATACTGGCTTGTTTGCTCATTATTGTATGTTTGTCTAAGTTGTTGATCATCAACATTGAAGCAGGGACTGTTTCCTGACTAAGAAATCCCTCTGACATTATAGCAATGACTCAGTGAGTGATTTTGTGCCCACGGTGCAGCCAAAGTCACCTTCTTCTGGTGTTCTTGGCCTCTGAATTGATTAGTTTGGCCCTTTCGCACATCAAACATGTAAAATACAAGGAATCAAGGTCCTCCTGTATTAATCTGCCCTCCCAGAAGGCCTATTCTTTTCTGTCCCCTAAGCCAGATGTCACTGCGGCTTCAGGCTCCCGCAGCCCCTTTTCTTTGCAGAGCTATCCCTCACTCCCTGCTCTCTTCTGTCTCTACATGTCCCCTCTGAGAGTCTGTGTCACATTGTTTTCTTCTCTAGCTGATCCACTTTAAAAAAAAAAAAAAATCTCCTTCAGGGTGTAATCCTGACTGGCATTTCTCTTATAACCTCACAGAATACAGAACACATAATAAATGCTTAAAGATATTTATTGGATGGCTGGTTGCTGTGGTAATGAGAAGATGAATTTTCTAATATTCTTCCCTCCATCTCTCCCTCTCACCTTCCTTCCTTCACTGCCCTCTCTCTCTCTTTCTCCCTCTTTCTCTTTCTTCCTCCCTCCCTCCCTCCCTTCCTTCCACAAATATTTATTGTGATAAAAGACATGAACTGTGCTTGGTTTGGGGATAGGGCAATGAATAGGGCAGGTAAAATCCTGATCATGGAATTATGATTTCAATATAAATTCAGAGCAGGGGAGTATTTTGTTGAGAAAAAGGGGATGAAGGCATTTTGTTTCATGATTAGAAATGAGCACTAGATGGAGAAAGCCTGTCTCCCTTTTGTATTTGGGGGTAGTAGGGTTGAGAAGGAAGAAACATGTGTTGGAAGGAATACTGCAGTTGGAGGCAAGTACAGGCTCTGGCTTGGCCATTTTAGAAGCTCTGAGCCTTTGGGCAAGTCACTTAATACCCTAAGCCTCAGTTGCTGCATTTATAAAGTAAGGGTGGTTGTGAGGATTGAATTAGCTATATGAAAATGGTTCTTAAGGTTAAGCACCTATTTTTACTTTACTTAATATTAAGTAAATGCTTTTTAATATTATGAGTTATGTTTGTGCCACGTGCAAATGCTCTTAAGCTTATACAAATGTGAAGGATTTTATAGGACATGCCATACTTTATTTTTCCTCTGCCAAATTTGATCTAAATAGTTGCTACCTCCTCTTGATGATCTAATAATAGGTTCTAGGCTACTTCTTTGTGAACAGAGTAAGAATTCCTGTGTGTCTTAGAAATAATGCAACTCTGGAAGCACATGTATTTTCTACACTGAAGCAGCATTTTGTTAAATGATGCAGATAGAGCCTGAATAAGCAGTTGAAGTTGCCCTTGGAAATTGTTCATAATTCAGGATATGGTCCTATGATACTTAAAAACAAAACGAACAAACAAATAAACAAAAAACAGCCCAAACCTTTGATATTCTGGAGTGAAAGACACACTTTAGGATCAAAATCGACATTTCTGAAATGGCATAGACTCCCCCCAAACATCAACAAACATAAAAACTAAAACCAAAAACTGAATTCCTCCTAGAACTAGGTCTTCTTCTGCACCTGTTACAATTTCAGCACAATTTAGGGAACTATGGGGCCGGGTCACAGAATCCCAGGCATGGTGCTTCAAAGTGATTCACCTTATAAGGGACTGGAAAGGTCAAATGTTCCCCCTAATTTCTCCATGAGTTAAATAGTTGGATCAATACTAACCTGATTAATAATCTTTTTTTTTTTTCTGGAATAATAATGAAAGGCCCGTAAAACCCTTCTGATAAAACATGTGCTAACAAAGCAGGACGTGACTGTTAAACCAGTTCCTGCAGGTGACAGCCACCATATATCATACATCGCTTTCACTGGGAGCTGCATTTAGTGCCTGGTGTTGTAAGCCTATTTCCCATTGCATCAGAAGAAAACCTCCTTCCCCAGCCATGGCAGAGCTGCCAAACAGATCTCATGTACTGGTCTATGAACTTTAGACCTTGCTTTCTCTGGGGCTGCAGACAGACTGGCTCTCTTCAGGGAAAGCCTGTTATGGCCCACTTCCAGATTCGTTGAGATCCCATTTGCAATTCATAGGCTCACTGTTTTTTGTTTGGTTTGGTTTGGTTTTTTTTTTGCTTTTTGTTTTTTCTTCTCCCATCCCTTGAATATTCACTTAAACAGTTGAGACACAAGCAATAATAAAAACTGTATTTTTTATGTTATAAGAAAAACCATTTTATATGATAGCTACATGATATGCCAATTTTCTCAAAATCTTTTCTGTGATAGCATTTTTAAAATATATTCAACCAGAGGTTGAATCAGTAAGGTCACAAAGAAAGGCATGGAAGATGGTAAAAATATCAAATTTACTGAGGGGTTAGAAGAATTAAATATTTACTGACCACATACTAGGCACACTAGACTAGGTTTTACACACTTAAATGTGAACCTAAGTTCTATTTATCTATTAATAGAAGAACACTGCTACTGTCAGGTAAGCGTGTTTTAAATGCTTTCACTTTAAAGATAAATTATGGAACCTTTTCATTTAACAAAGATATTTGCCCAAAGAAGCATGCCAACATACGCTAATACATGTTTTCCATTTCCAAAGATTTTATACAAGCGTGCACCATTAGCAAATGGAATATTCAATCTGTTTTATTTGACTTAAATCTCGAGTTGTTTCATTCCCACCAACTGGGTACCATTTGGCCAGCATCACAATTCCCTGGTTTCATCACCACTATTAAAACTTTAGGTAAGTTTAGTGGGAAGTAGAACCTTTGACCGGTTCTCTTTCTCACCACTGCTTGTTGGAGGGCAGATTTTGTACTCTTTCTGGGCTATAGTTTCTTTCCAGATGATCTTACAGACGTTTGAGGACCTTCAGCTTCAACTTCCTACTCGGACCCAAAGATCTCGGAGGACTCAAGAGCTGTGACTAGATCTTCATGGACCCAACACAAAAGCTTAATCCAGCCTTGACCCCGGAGTCTTCCCTGATGTCTACTGAAGACAGTGCCCAGAAAGACACGTGGCCTCTCATCCTTTCTCCTCAGAAATGTTAATAAAGAAACTGAGCAACTTGACTCTCAACCCTGCTACCCAATTCCTTTCCTCTCCACTGGAAGAGCCACCCCAACAGCAGGACGGAGAAAAGATCAGAGGGGAAAAGAGAAATAAGTTTCTCTACTGGAGGGGTACAGTAAGGATGTATCTCAGCACAAAGAAGTATTTGAGAGGACGGCAAAAGTGAAATAGCTCCACCCCAACCAATCTTATCTGGTCAAAAGAGAGTTAACAAGCCCTCAACATAAGAGAATTCCGAATGGAATAAGAGATGAAATATTACACTGTACCTGTCTTCTTTACCTGCATTATGGTTGGGATTCTTCTGAAAATGCTAAAATGAAGATTAATTAAGACAAACAGAGCCAATTTAGTCAGAAAAATCATTCTAATACTGTTCTTTCTTGCCAGTAACTTTAGGATCACTCTGCAGCAAGCAGGTTATAGCTTTTGATGACCTGTCAGTCTTGTAATATAATTTGTCTTTTTCCTTCTTGAATCTTTCCTCCCTACATTGATACCAGTAGTTTATAAGGAATCTGTATAGTTTGAATGCCTTGCTGACATTAATTTACTTTAGTTCTACTTTGTGTATATAGAAAAACTTATTAACATTGAGATGCATTTGAAAAAAAAACTTTAGGTTGAGGCCCTCAATCACGAGGCTTACTCTTGGGAAGCTTATGTAGGTAGCAGAGCTTAGGCTACCTATAGGCATGCTTAAGAGTTACTTCTGGAGGACCTCTGTTGTTGCTCAGATGTGGCCTCACTCTCTCTAAGCCCAACTTTACAAGTGAAATCATTGCCTCCCTCCCCACATGGAACATGACATCCAGGGGTGAAAGTCTCCCTGGCAATGTGGGAGATGACTCCCAGGGATGAATTCAGACCTGGCACAGTGGGATCAACAATTCCATCCTGACCAAAAGGGGGAAAAGAGGTGTAATTAATAAAGTATCAGTGGCAGAGAGAGTTCAAATAGAGTCAAGAGGCTACTCTGGAGGTCACTCTTAGGCAAGCTTCAGGTAGACCTTGCTACCTATCATAACCTGCCAACCCCCAACCAGGACCATTCCAACCAATCCTAAAGAACACCTAGGGCAATATATAAGATACCACAAGGGTTCCATGCACTAGAGTAACTTTCCAGAAACCTACAACCTCCAGATGGGTCCCTGGTCCAGAGTAGTCTTGAAACCTAGAGGACCCAGCCTCTCCAGAATATCAGAGAGGTATGGAAAGATCAAAGGTGATGGTGGAGCTATACAGAGAAGATAGAATGCAACAAATGACTATGAATGCTGAATCATTAAATTGATATCTCTTTTAGTCTTCAGTATTTTAGAGCAGCTAGAAGTAAAAAACTAAAATTGTGAAATTGTGACCCATGTCAAAGTCTGAAATATGTTCTACAACTAATTGTGGTGCAGTGCTTTGAAATTTTTAGCTTTTTGTATATATGTTATTTTTTACAAAAAAAGAAGGAAAAAAAGTTGATTACGATAATAAAAAATATACTTAAGCCCTCTAGCCTCCTATATTCTGGAGTAGCTAGAAGGAAAAATATGAGAGGATTGTATGGCAGCCCATGACAAACTCTGGGATCTGTCCTGTAACCACTTGTTAAAGAGTGCTTTGAAAACTATTGCTTTTTTATTTCTTTGCTTTGTATATGCTATACTATACAATAAAAAAACTAAAAAACAACAACAACAACAACAACAAACTGTAGATAGGAAACAGTGTTCACTCGTGGAGGGGTAGAAAGCCGGTGATTTTTTAAACATAATACAGCTAAGCTTTCAAAAGTGGACCTAATTTTAAAATACAAAAGTTTCCATTTAAATAAGAAAATGTACTTGGCTTAATCAGCTCTAAGGTAAAGCTATCATTGCCTTTTCAACAGGCTTAAATCAAAGCAGATTATTTTCCAGAAAGCCAGGTGATTCCCTGCTTGTATTGCACTACGATTTTCAAGGGCATATACAGTTAGCTTTCTACCCTCCCCAAATCTAAGCTAACTTCCCACTCCTCCAGCCAATCCTTCATTTTTCCAGGTCCATTATTTTCTTGCCAAGCTGTCTGCTCCCTGCTCTTTTTGCCACCTATATGACTCCCTGGTTTTAAAGGTGGTTTCTGCAAGGTAATTAAATCAAATTCAATTGAGTTTTTTTTTTTTTTTTTTGGTTTTCAGAAGTCACAAACAGGAGAGCAAAGTTTTCCGGAGACCTCTTGAGTAACACATTTGTCACACTCGACTAGTTTTCTGGTTGAAATGGAGACAATTATTGAGTGTCTGTATTATAATCAATGATAGAGTAATATATTGACCTCTGATAAAATCTCTTGACCTTCTCCATTTCTGTGAAGTGCTGGCCTGTCATTTATGCAGTGTATAGCAAACCATACCCACGTGCAGGAGACTGAACAGCCGAGCATATTTTCTCCAGTGCATTGGTCTTGGATGGTAAGCAATGCAGCCCAATATAGTTGGGCTTAGAAGAATCTCTGGGCATTGGTCTTCTCATCTGAACATAAATATTCAACCACTTTTAAATATTTTAATTCCTCAAAAAGTTTGAAGTCTTTTGTACAACTTTGTGTGGCTATGGAAACTCTGGCGTATCTCTTAGGAAAATATTCTGTTTTTATCAAGAAGAGGTACTCCCTGAGTAGAAAAATTTACTTCGAAATTCTTTAAGGCTTGTTAAAATACTTTGAGAACATCTATTTTTTAACAATTTGATGCCATTTGAATGAGATCTAGTGACCTTCTTTTAATCAAATTTTTTAAAATAGAAGTATGATTTTTGAAACCACACAAATCTCAGAACTTGACTTAAAGTTATTTTCAAGTATGTTATGCATTTTATAGCTGAATGTTGAGTCTTCAAACCTGAGACCAGATTGCTTTGACCTATGTAGCAAGAGTCATTCACTTACTATGCCTACCTACTGAATTCTGGCCTAGTTTTACCTTCAGTGCAGAGTTTTCATGTTAGGAAATAAACTCCAGATTGTTATTAATTCTTTCTTCCTCATCTTCTGGAAAGCAGATGGCTTTATGTGATCACTTCTTCAAATTAAGTTTACAAAGAAAACTTTATCAAAACTTCCAGACTCCTTTTCTTTCTCTCCTCCATTAAACCTCCTCATATGAATTTTACTATTGCAAGTTTTCTTATTAAGCTACCTATTTTTTGAGTGCACTTTGAGAATTCCTAATTCTGTGCCTTTGATCATAGAATTCTTACATTTGAAATGCCCTCTTCCTTCCATTCTGCTAGTGGAAGCCCTCCCCTCTCTTTAAGATCTACCTCAAATCTCACATTATTCATTAAATTCCTCAGTATAGGTGATTCCACTGAACTTCTGTGTAGTTTATGTCTAAATCACTATATTCACATTCAGCATTTATTCATGCATTTATCCATTTTTAGGAGACAAAGATGAAGTCAGCATAGATTTTTTTTCTCAAGAAGCTTTCAGTTTAATTAAGATGATTGCCTATATTTAACATTATATTGCAAAATAAGACATCCTATGAGAAATAGAGAAGTAAGATCACATGAGTGAAGAGGTAATATCTAATATACATGAAAACCCTTAGATCATGTGTACTGAATAAATGTTAGTCCCTTTCTGTATAACTGAGAAGGATTAAGGAAGGATTTAGGGAAGAAGTGTTCTTCAATCTTGATCAAATACTTAAGACCTGGATAAGTGGAAGAAAGGGGAAGAAAAAACATTCCAGGTCAAGGAACTTAGTCTAGGACAGCAAGTCTCAAACTTTTAGGTCTCAGGATCCTTTAAACTCATAAAATGTTTTGAAGATCTCAATCTATTATTATTTATCCTATTAGAAATTAAACTGAGAAACTTAAAATATATTTCTTTATAATTAATTAAAAATAATAAACCCATTATATGTTAACATTAACATAGTTTAATGAAAAAAAACCATAATTTTAAAAACAAAAATATTTCATGAGAAGACTGGCATTGTTTTGCTTTTTTTTTTCAAATCTCTTTAGCTTCTGGTTTAATAAAGCTGAATTCTTTATCTGCTCCTGCATTCAATCTTTTTCATGTAGCCTCTAGAAAACTCTATTGTACACTTGTGAGAAATGTGAGTGAAAGAAGCAAGTAACATATTGGTTTTATTATGGAAATAGTTTTGCCCTGGCAGACTTCCTGAGAGAGTCTCGGGTCCCTCTGAGATTCCCACACCACTTTGAGAATGCCTGGTTTACGCTATGCATTGCTAGCCATCTCTTTTTATGGATATTCTGTATTTTCTTTCTTTGATTAAATTACTAGCTTCTTAAAACAGAGCCTATTACAGGTGTTCAATAAAATGAATGGCTAACATTGATGACAATGATGATGATGGGTATGTGTGTGCATTCACATTTGAAACTCTATATTTAGTGACTTTGGGGGAGTAAAAGTTCAAGCACTATAAATACTGCTAAGCCATAGAGCTGCCTATTAATGATTTGCCTGAAGGTAGTAATAGAGGCAATGTTAGTAATAAAGCTAATGACTCCTACAAAATAAATTAGTCAGCAAAGGATATCCATGTGCATAGACAGGGTGGCAGGCAGCCAGTTTCACTTTTGTAAATTTTAAATTCCTAGGGCTTTTGGTACCACTTCATCAGCTTCCTTTCCTGCTGGGAGACAGATGGCAGGTGTGGTCAGATTTGTATGTGAATCAAGTACACGTGGAAGTCCAAGGCTGGAAATTTGTGATAGGATATTCATATTCTCTAGAAGTTTCTCAAGAGAATTGCACCAGGAAGAGTTTACCATATACCGTACTCAAGGTTCTGAAAAAAAATGAAATGTGCCCCAGCCTGGTATCCCTTCCTTATAACTTGTCATTCTTAGGCATGGCAACCTGGGGTGGGCCTTACATTACTGTTCTCCAATGTAGAGCTTGACCAGACTTTATTTTTTCTCCTCCTATGTTCAAGATGAAATGTAACTATAAAGACAGCTTTAAAGTTCTTTGTAATTTAAAACTAAGAATTTATATGTCAGACTTTGAGATGTATGTGTTTCATTCCCACTTTGTGGAAGGAAAGAACAGGTTAATACAGATCAAATGAAACCAATTCTCTAATTCACAAATGAGGACACTGAGAATAGAGAGGTTAAGTAACTTGCCTGGGCCTTTCTCTTTTTGAGTCTCTGAGCCAATGGTCTTTTGTGTCCCATACTTGTGCACCAGCTCAGCCTCATCCTCCTTAGGAGGTGCACCATTTCCTGTATTGAGAACTTGTGCAAAAAATGAGGGATCAGGGATGAAGTCTTTAGTGCCAAATAAGTGAAAAGAGGCTCTGTTGTTTTGCTTTTAAAGGAGCGTCTGTGCTTCTGAATGAGGCTTTGGACCTCCAATAGATCAATAGTCATCCATAGACGAAGGCAACCTTCAGACTCCAGGCAAGTGGTTCTCTACTCTGACTACTCATTACAGCCACTGGGTTTGGCTTAAAAATCCCAAGGACCAGTCCTAACTGGAGCAATGAAATCAGAACTGGTGGAGGGTGGCAGGATGAGGGTGGGGGTAATGTGAAGAGAACACTAGGTAATTCTCATGTACAACCAGGTGGCCAAGCTCTGCTCTAGTATCGGAGTGCTTATTCTTATAACTCTGCTCTCCTCTTGCCCTGAAGACTGAATTAAGCTCCAGGCTTTTACCCTCCGGAAGATACAGCACCCCATACAGGCCTCCCTTAAAATTTTCAAGGAGAATTTGTTGATTTAGTTTGGAAGAGACTGCTAAGGCTGTGGTTTGGAACTGTATGTACCCCAGAAAATCATATTCTTAAAGTTAATCCAGTCATTTGGGTGTAAACCTATCGTAAGTAGGATCTTTGGTGAGGCTATTTAAGTTACAGTATGACCCACCTCATTCAGAGTAGGTTTTAATCCTCTTATTGGAGTCCTTTATAAGAGAATGAAATTCAGACAAAGAGAGAAAAAGCCATGGAAGCAAGAAGCTGAAAGCAACAAAACCCAAAAGAGAAGATAGAGACCAGCAGATATCACCATGTTCCTTGCCATGTGACAAAGCATTGTCTGCAGCCACTAGACAGGAATAAAGCATCATTTTGATGATGCCTAGATTTGGACATTTTTATCGTTTCAAAACTGAAGCTTATAAACTAACAGATTCCCATAGTTAAAGCCAATGCATTTCATGGTATCTGTTTTCAGCAGGTTAGCAAACTAAAACAACGGCCCATCAATGCAATTGACCACACATCTCCGGCATCATGAAGGACAAGTAATTCTATGACATGCGGCTTCCTGCATGTCTGTACACTGCCCACCACACCGCTCGTCTGGCCTTCCATGAGCAAAAGTTTCACTACTGAAATCAGTGGGTGACCTTTCTCATTTTTCATATACCCGGAGGAAGAGACAGTTTGCTATCGAGTAGGTTTACTATTGAGTTTAGTACTTCAGAAAGACAAGAACCTAGGAATGGAAGCCTAATCGAGGGTCATTCCTCAGTGCCAACTGACAGTACTTTGCCTTTGTACTGTTGCCGCATGATGAGCTTACTTTTTGGATGTTGTCATAATCTTAATTCACTGAAGGGATATACCCACAAAATATCAAAATGCTATGTTTGACAAGGCAACTATTATTTTCTCCTCGCTTTATTCCGAAAGATGTTGGCATCATGGAAGCTGAGTATATAATTCCAAATTATAGTGGTCAGCACAATCTCTGCCCCCCAAAGGTATTGAAACCAGAGGCCCATCACAACTACATGCTACTGCTTCTCTCGAACACAGCCTGACTCAGGGAGGGAAAGCTGAAGAAAACTAACATCTGGGGAAGCCTAGTGATAGCAAAGAGAGGGACGAGATATCAGGCAAAAGGTTAATAAAAACTTGGAGGGTGAGAGCGGGAGAACAGTGCTGTTGAAACTGAATATTCATCAGGCAGCCAACTCTAGCCTCAATTCCCCATTCTCCTCTTTCCTGGCCTCGCTTCCATCCTTGGCGTGTTACCTCCCTAGGAACAGTGGAAGCTCCCATAGCTTTGTCAGTTAGTGCAGATGCTAGGATTCAAACCATTCAGGGCTGATCTTGCATTTGAATCAATTCAACTGAGAAAGAAGAAAACTAAGTTTATCCTCTCCTCCCTCTAAGGAAATCCAGCCCAGTGGTTCCCATGTGAAAATCATGAAATTAAACATTGACCTAATAAATTTCATTTTAGGAAGAAATTTTACCAGTAGAGACTATAATTTTATTATATATGTATATCTTCGCATAATAGTAAAAAAAGTATCACACATCAAGTATTTAAAGATATATATTTTATAAATTTCTGATATTTTGTGAATTATTAATTTATTTTTCTCAGATAAATAGTTGAATGTACCTTAAAAGTTGAGAAAACTTTGTGGAAGAAACAAGTAAAAATGGTAACATCCTACCCATTATCTTTTTATCTCTATAAATTGGAAGAAGCCCTCCATTGTCCTAACAGTGAAAATCACCTCATTTCCACTTTTGAAGCAAAGTTTGAGAACTTCTGGTCTCTGGATAAACTGCTAGACTCTAAGAAAAAAACACACACTCTCTGAAGTTGAGCTTCTGATTGGCGCTTTGTCCCTGACAAGCATGTGACTTTTGGGGAACCTGAATCCGTATTCCTACCTGAAAAAACATGCCCACGCTGATTTCCACGTGGAGATCGCCTGCTGGTGCAGCAAAGATTCAAGCTGTCAGCTGCCTAAGAGAAAGGGGAGAGATTTAACTCTAAAGAAATCAGCAAGGAAACATTTGACAACAGCAGAGAGGAAATCAGCCAGTAGAAAGTTTAACTGTGTGGTGTTGATCAAGAACGAGCAATGGCCTCCAGAAGCTGATATTTCTGACATATCTAAATTTCAGGCTGCGGGGGTGAGAAACAGGTTTGGGAGGCGTCCCAACGTGGAGGAAACAAAACTCGATTGGAGAGAGAGGGGCGAGAGCACAGAAGGAAGTTCCTAGTCCTCTGTCAGTTTTTATTCCTTCCTCTGCCAAAGACCAAGAAGGAAAGTGGGAAGATATATGTTAGCAGAAAAGGGAGAGCTTTGCAAGTTGTGAGGGCAACGGCATGGCAGAGAGACATAAAATAAGCAAGATGTTTAACAGACACCATGGAGATATAAGGAAAACAAATCCCCATAGGGAAATTACTTGGCAGATTAATTCATTAGAAGGGTCTCCAAGTATAATAACTGAACTTAGAATGATTTATAACCTTTATCAGGCCAAACACAACGCTGCTGTGGAGGAAAGAGCTTGGGTCGTAACCCCGACAGACCTGGGTTTCAGCCCCTATTAACTGAAGCAGAGGGCAAACTTCCTCATCTAATATAATAACAGATCATCATTTTCTTACAGATTTCTTATGAAGTGTGAGCTAAGATTTGCAAAAATCCTATCATGATTCCTGCCACATAGTATTCAAGGTAGAGCAGTTATCCTGTTTTGCATGAAATGGTAATTATGGAGGCTACTTTATGGTTGATTATTCCTGTAGGAAAGGAATCAGGATAGTTCAATCTAGGTCTCTCTGGCATTGCTGGGTAGAATCTGGGAAATGACATTAAGATAAATCACGTAACTTTTTCTACTGGGGTGTTCGCAATGCTGGGGATTGAATGCTTACGGAATACAGCCAGCAAGGACGCTACGATATTGCACAGTCCTCGCGATACTGCACAGTCCTCGCGATATTTCTTGTCCAAGGGGAACGAAGGATGTGATGTCCCATCCAGCAGCAGGTCTGGAAAATGAGGCCGCCAAGGAGCAGATGCAGTAGCGACAGGTCTTACCCAAATCTCCGTTGACTGTCTGAGAGCTCCAAGAGCTAGTTGCAAAAAAGTAAAAAATAAAAAAATAAAAATAGGGAAGTGGAGAAATGGAGAGGACGGTGAAAGGAAGGATCCCGGAGAAAGATCAGTGCCTAGGTGAATGTGAGGCAGAAAAGGGATATAGAAATAAACATGTGTGACAGGGTGAGGTAAGCTACTTCAGATCTTTCATCTGTGAAAAGGTGATTTATGGCCTGAAGGAGCCGGGTCGAAGATAAGGTCTGTGGAAACACTGGCCTAAGACAGTCCGGGAGGAAGGCTGAATAAGAGCGCGTGGTGATTGCAGGCCAGATACTGCCCTCCAGCAGGTGCTGGTAGCAGTTGCAGTTCTGCCTCCACGAACCCCTGCAAGTCACTTAACCCTGCTTCAGCCTCGTGGCTATACGACGAAGGAATCAAACAAGAATGGCAGTTTTAAACCTTTTAAAAAACTCTACACCCGCTTTTGAAAAATATCAAACTCTCCTGGCGCTCTCCCTTCCCCACTTGGACACATCCTCCTTTTCAATAATTCCCAGTCCCAGCTGAGAACCCTGAACTAGATCATCATTCAGGCCCCTCATGATGCTGACGAAGTGAGGACATGTATCCCCAAGACAGTGATAAAATAAAGACAGGAAGAAAAGAGCAGCCAAGTGCTCAGAACGGACTCTGATATGGGTATTGCTCAGGAATAAATTGTCTACTGGCCAAAGTCCAAGTCAGGGTGAAAAAACTCGTCTCCGGGATCTTTCAGCTGGTGAGCTGAAGGAGGGTAATTTAGGGAGCTGGAAACAGAAACCTGGCCCCTTACAGAGGTGGTTAATTCCACAAGGGAGATTCTCTGGGGAGGCTCCATGTTG
The DNA here is from genome assembly GCA_004026745.1 of Myrmecophaga tridactyla. Taxonomy (NCBI): domain Eukaryota; kingdom Metazoa; phylum Chordata; class Mammalia; order Pilosa; family Myrmecophagidae; genus Myrmecophaga; species Myrmecophaga tridactyla. The sequence continues at coordinate 3,420 of PVIY010033810.1, read as the reverse complement.
CTCTCCAACTCCAAGGAAGAATTTCGTAGACACACTGCCTCCAGGTTGTTTGCGGTAAGATTCTCAAATCAGTGTTATTTACTGTCTATTTGAATGGGAAATCCTGGTTAATCTGTGACCAATCCCTCAGCCACTTCCTATTTTAGCTTCCTTTGAAAATCCCTGCTCATTTTCTTCACCTATCCATGGCTCTGCTCTGTAAATTCTTGTGAAATGGGTGTTAAACTGTAAAGATGCTGCCTAGTGGTTAAAAAACAAACACAAATATTCTGGAGCCACCCTGCCTCCCTTCAAAGTACAAGCTTACTAGCAGTACATCCTTGAGCGGTGTTCTTAACCTCTTTGTGCCTCATTTCCTCTCCTGCAAAATGTGGATAATAATCTCCCCAACCTAAAAGTGTGGTGAGGATTAAATTAATAAGCATAAAGTGCTTAGAATAATGTCTGGCACAGAGTAAGAGCTGCATAAACTATTAGCTATAATCATTTCTCAAATCCTCATATCATTTTTATACCCTAAATTTCATTTCTAAGTGGTTTTCCTTTTTCTTTTTTTTTGGCCAAAGGGTAAAAGCAGAATGCACACAAAAAACAATCATACAGAGATAGGACAAACCTGCAGAGTTTCCACCCACCCTCTTCGTACTGCTGTCCCAATTTGGAAAGGATCATGAGATTTTCTACTCACTCCTGTAGATAATTCCATCACCTGTAACTAACTGATTTTTTTTCTCCCAAAAGAAGTGAACTTAATGAAAACAGAGTTTGTGAAAAGAGTCAGGGAGTCTTCTTCCTCCAGCCCTACCCTTTACTTCTGGAAAGAATTTAAAACCACAGTACTTCCTTTTGAATTTTTAAGTTCAGGTTTGAATTTGAAGGCTGATTTTCAGATTTAGTTTTTTTAACTAATCCTTTAAAATCTGGGGAAGAAAGAAAATTTGATTTTTTAATTGTTCTAGGCAGAAGGAAAAACAGTAGCAAAGATGGCCACTTTGCAGGGTCCAAAAACTTTATTTAGAGAGAGTTGGAAGTTCTGGAGGGAAAAGCTTAAAAAGGAGAATGGAATGAACTTTATATATTCACAGGGCTTTGTTTTGCAGCACAGTGTTCTAGATTGGAAAGGAGATGAAAAAATAAAACAACATACATTACCTTTAATTGTAATTATATTTTACCTAATATCTAGTAATGAGAAAGCATTAGGAAAAGCTGAGAGAATTACTGGATTTATAATTCAAGCCAATGAGCTAATAATGTTTCCAGCAAGATTTTCTTTTCTTCCTCATTTTGTAACACCAAAGGATTTTATTTCCTGCCAAATAGCAAATACTTCCTGACTGGGTCCTTTTAACTTTGCCATTGCATTTAACCTTATGCACCCTGGCCCAAAAGTTCCTTACCCAGGGGAAAGTCACCTAACCACACCCCTCGAACAGGAAAAATAAAAGACATATTATTGTGTGAGCCACTTTCTTTCAGGTAATGTGTCTGTTGCGATAATTTCATTTATTCATCATGAGCTGGAGACAGTCATGGTACCTTGTTTACAGGAAGTTCTTTCTCAAATGGGCTTTACTTGCTTAACTGAACTTAACACCAAATCGTATCACTCAGAACCCCACCTATAATCATTCCTTTCATTCATACCTGACCAGATGAGTGGGTGGAGGGTGGGGACCCTCTGAGATCAATGTGTTATTCTCGAGGATTTCGGCCTGTCCACACATGGCATAAATATACTTTAGTATCGCAGGCAATTTCTTGTGCCTTCCACAACCCACTGTGGCTATGTCTAGTATAATGCTGACCCTGTTTATCTGTCAGGTTCCTACTAGATGATGAGCTTCTTGAAACCTGAGGCCATATCTCATTCACTTTTCATTTCCTCAATCTATAGCAGGATTTAGCACATTGTTAGAGCTTTCTAGTTTATTATCTTATTATCCTTTCACATCCCATCTCATTCTGCCAAAGAACTTGAGGCTCTCAAGAGACATTGTTGTTAAATTAACAAATGTTTTTGAATCACTTATGCTTAGATACCACGGAAGCAAAAACCAGAGCAGGCACACCTTGATGACATGGCAGAGATGATTCATCTCCCATCTGGTGGTGGGAGTGGATGAGGAGAGAGCATTCTTAGAGTCATAGGGTGATGGCACCTCACAAGGAGGAGGGTTTACCCAATTTCCTTCTTATTCCTGTTTTTGTAATTCCCCTCTCTGACTTTACATAAACCAAGACAGTAGTGTGGCACGCACAACCAATGTATTTTCTGCAAGCTCCTGACTTCACTTAGCAAACAGGCTTTGATATCCATAGCTTGAAAAAAGATTAATGGAGGCTCTTGGAAGAGCTTTGTGCTCTTTATTGTGATAATTATCACTAAGTGCCAACATAGGATGCCCCACCAATAAGATGGAGAAATGGGAGTCCTGAAGTAGGTTGCTCTGTCCTAGTTCAGACAGGATGCCAGTCTTGAGAGCGAATGAGATCTACGCACATCTGCTCTCTGTCTGTCAGCTTGGCCTACTGTATCTCATTGTTCTTTAGTGAACTCTTTGCTATTGAACTGAAGATGTGGGATGCCCAATCAGAAGGAACAATTCGCTCTGACTCAATTTATTCCATCACTTTGGCCCACAGGGAGAATGCTGGGTGAGACGCCTCAGTTCCACGGTGGAGCCTAAGCCTCAGTTCCACGGTGGAGTCTAAGCGTCTTCTACAACAAAGAATCAATTAAGAGTGACCATAGGAGAACAATACTTCCTTTGTTGTGGAAAACCTCCTCAACAAAGGAAGCCTGCTGCTCAGGCTATTTGTTGGAGCAAGTGTTTATAGCATGCCTTTGTACTTTGTCAGGGGAATCTGGCCTTCCATCTTGCAATTTTGCAACATTGTATCGTATTGATTCTAATAGTAGACATTGAGGCAACCACCTGTTGGGTTTCACTCTAATGCTACACTTCCTGGGGTCATAGTCACAGATCGAAAAAAGCACAGCCCTTCCTAACTACATGCAAATATGTCTTTAAAAAAAAAAGCAAAACAAACAACTTGCTTCTTCATTAAAACCTCATGACTGACATTCCACTAAATATAATGTTGATAAACCTGTTGTTCATCTTCGCTAATCGTGAGTTTGGTGGATGTCCTGAATCACGAGGCAATCTGAAGGAAAGTATTTTCTGTTATTGTTAAACGTATGCATGAAATGTTCAATGAGTTTAGGCTTACATCACATGGGCTGGATTTAGTTGTGTAGACTGTAATTCAGGCAATCCAGCCCTACAAGTAATTGGTACAGGGATCTCTCAGATTGGATACCTATTTACACAGCTGAAACCTGGCATGCAGCACACAGTATATTCTTGAATAATAGAAATGGAAGATGGGGAAAGCCCTAAGCAATACAACCAA
>PVIY010033809.1:0-19772 GCA_004026745.1 Myrmecophaga tridactyla | reverse complement strand
ACCACGCCGAAGGACCTGGAAGGTAGGCGGGGGCCTGAGCCTGCACCCTGCGCCCTGGGGGAGGGGAGTGCCCCAGGCCTTCCCCAGGCCCCACCCCTGCCCCAGCCAGCCCCCACCAGACATCCGAGTGGGTGGTGAAGATTCCATCCTTGAGGGACTCGGGGGCCATCCAGCGCACGGGCAGCAGCCCCTTCCCGCCCCTGCGGTAATAATCGGTCTCATACACGTCCCGGGTCATCCCGAAGTCTGGGAAGTGAGGGTGGAAGGGGTGTGGGGGAGAGAAGCCACACACCAGCTTCTGCCCCACGAACACACCCATGAACTCTCTCTACCTCTGCAGCTCCAAGAACGTCGGGATGTGAGCACTCAGAGGACCTGAGATCCTCGCATCCAAACCCGTCCTTCCTCTGATGAGGAAACTGAGGTCCGGCCGGGGTTGAGGGGTGATTTGCTAAATTTCTCATCAGCCATTAGGGACTAGAGCTGTAGGGGATGGCCTGGGTCTCCTGATACCTAGCTTAGGGGGTCCCTCTGCTCGTCAGGCTGCCCATACCCACCCAGCACCCTCTGTACCCCCGATCTTGACAGTGAAGTCCTGGGACACCATGCAGTTGCGGGCCGCCAGGTCTCGGTGCACAAATTTATTGGCAGCGAGGTAAGCCATGCCATCTGCAATCTCACCAGCCATCTGGATCATGTCTCCCAGCGCTGGCTGTGGGAGCCCGGGGTTGTTCTGCCACCAAGACAGGGGGCTATTAAGAAGGAACCTAGAAGCTGGACTCCTGCTTAAGGACCCTTTCCCCACCCCCACCACTGTGCCAAGTCTTCTCTAACTCCCCAGCTCTGGGAGAGGATCAGTCCCTCTTGGACCAGAGTCCTCCTGGTCCCCACCTCTGCCTCGGGTCGCAGAGATCGAAGGTAACTCTTGAGGTCCCCACGGGTCATTAACTCCATGATGACCAGAGTTGGCTGGCCCTGGGACACCACACCCAGGAGGCGTACCTGGGATGGGCAAAGAGCCTGGTTGCAGGTCCACTCCAGCTCCAGTTGATCTACCTGGCCACGAACTTGAGCCACTGTGACCACAGCCTGACCCAGACATGACCCAGATACCAACCCTGACCCGAACCCCAACCATGACTCTAACCCTAGTCCTGACCTAACATTGCCCCTAATCCTAACCCATGACCTTGATCGTATCTGACTAGCATTTCAACCATGAACTAGGCTCAACTCTGACCCTAGTCCCAATGGTGACCTGCATAACTGACCCCAACCATGACCAATTTTAGCTCTAGCTATGACCCTAACATGGCCCATGACCCTGTTTTGACTCTAATCCCAACCATGACCTTTTCTCCAGTTAGCACCCTAACCTCCATCTCAATCCTGACCTTCATGATACTTGACCTCATCGGTGACCCTTCCTTTCTCACCACATGACTTTACCCTAATCATGACCCTGACAGTGCCCCCTGACCCTCCCTTACCACGTGGTGACACTTGAATGCCTTCATGACAGAGGCCTCCTTGAGGAACTCAACGCGCTCCTGGGGGCTGGCCAGCTCGTTCACCGTCTTCAGGGCCACCGGGGTAGACTCCTCTCCAGCCTCCAGTCCTCGTGCCAGCCCCTCATATACCATCCCAAAGGAGCCCTGGCCCAGTTCCCGGATTATGGAGATCTGCTCCCGAGGCACCTCCCACTCATCGGGGATGTACACTGAGAGGAGGTGGGGGTCACAAGGCAAGGATGCCGCACTCCGCCACTCCTCCACCCACTCTTCTCCTCCTCTTCAGATAGGGCTCGGGTCCCAAGGCTGCCTTCTCCAAGAAGGTCAAGTGGACCCCTCCTCCTCTCCTATCTCACTTTCCCACACCACCTGCCCCCTAAACCCCAGACCTACTCTCAGAGGCGCTGAAGTACTCCGGATTCACAGAGGCATACAAGGTGCTGCTTCTGCAATGGGAGGTGAGGGGGTCAGGCTGGAAGGGTCCTCAGGAAGGACAAGGAGGAGGCACAGTGGGAAGTGGAGGGAAGATACTGACCACAGCCCCAGCCCTGGTCACTCTCCCTCTGGGGAGCCCTAAGCTCTTTCCAGGCTGGTTTTGGCCTGAGTCCTGGGACCTGACAATCTGGAGATTCTCCTGACAAGTAGGAGAAACACAGGAGCTGAGGGACTCCCACCTCCTCAGCTAAACCCTAAGGTCCAGCTGATCAGGGCTCTGTCCGCATTTCTCTCTCACATTCAGCCCAGAGGGATTTGACATCAGGTGTCCTGGGACACATCCGAGGTCTCCTGCCTCTCCCTCTGCTGTGATAGGACCACTTCCATGATTTTTCAGTTTGGGCTGAGAGTGCAGTGTGGGGACGGACAGCCCTGGCGTGCCCAAAATAGAGGAGCATCCCTGGGTGTGGGACTTTCACTGCTAAAACTGGGATAATCGGTCACCCTGGCTGAGAGGCATGTCTACTCCATGCTGTTCGCAGAGAACAGTTATTGCCTCCAAGGAAGACCTTTCTGCTGTGTCACCTACACCTCCTGACCACACTGACCTTACAGTGAGGGCTCAGGGAAAGAAGAGGGCTGGGAGTGGGCAGGATGTGCCCTCACCTCTTCTTGCCGTAGAAGAAACCGAGCGCAGCAAGAATGAGGAGCAGCATGAGCCCCATGGGGGTGACAGTGAGGAGAACGTGCAGCCCCCCGGAGTCTTCCTCCTCTGGAGGTCACAGCACAGGGTCGGGGGGCAGCAGAGGGGAGGGTAAAAAATGAGAGGGTCAGGGATGCTTCTCCTCTCACACCAGAAGATGGAGACAGGAAGGATGGGATGGAGGGGCTTGAGGAGGGCTGGTGGCTCAGGTGGGACCGTTTGGGGGTCCAGGTCGGGGACAGGCTGTGTGTACCTGGCCCTGGGATGTAGAAGGCAACGCTGTCCGTCCAGGAGCCGTTGCCAGCCAGCGAGGTCGCCCGAACCCTGGCAGAGTAGTTTCCAGGGGGCAGCAAGGCCAGGTGAACACCCCCAAACTTGGCGTATCGCAGGCGGGACACACACAGCACTGTGGCCTCCTGAAGGCAATGAGGAGAGCTGGCTTGGGAGGGGATGGCTGTGCAAAGCGGAGTCCGGGAAAGGGCTCCCCTGGGGATACCTACCTCTCCCAGGCGGCGGTACTTGATTTCATACTTGAGGATGAGTCCGTTGGGATCTGGTGGCTCGGGCCAGCGCAGAAGGACACTGCTCTTACTGGCCTCCTCCCAGGCCACCTTCCCTGGGATACCATCGGCCTCTCCTGCGGGTGGGGATACCGGGCGGTAGGGCCACATGCATTTCCTCTTATCTTCAGGTTCCTGCCCAAGGGGGGAAGCTGGGAGCGTTTGTGGGGCGGGGGAAGCTCTGGGGTTGTGGGGATTGGGAGGGACAGGCAAAGAGAGGCTGCAAGGTTAGCGGGAGGTCAAGCCAAATCAGAGAGCTCGGGGTGCATAGGGCGCCCACGGCAGGTGGGGGGGGCCGAGGGTCCGGGTCACCCACGGCGGGGCAAAGTGCGCGCAAACACGAAGGTGGCGGCGCTGCAGCCCACGGTGTGCGCGGCGTGATTGCAGGCGTGGATGTCGATCCGATATTCCGTGAAGTGGCGCAGGCCACTCAGCACCGCTCGCTCCCGGGGCACCTTGTCCTCCCGAATCTCGAAATCCGAGCTGTTCCCCCCTAGGCTGAGGGCCCCCGCGGCCCGGCGGTGCCGCTCGGAGTCCCTGGGGAGGACGCGCATCAGAGCCACGGCCCCGCCCCGAAGGCCACGTCTCTCAGCCCCCGGACCCCGCCCCCGCTCACCTTTGGGGGCTCTTGTTGATGGATGTCACTTTCCAAGGGGATCTAGGGAGGCCGGGGTGGGGGGTGGGGCTTGTCAGGGCCGCCCGGAACACGCCCCTGTGCCCTCTGCAGCCGAGCGCAGCCCCCAAGTGCCGACGACCCAGCCCCGCCCACACAAACTTAGGCCCCGCCCACAACCCGCCCCGCCCCCACGAGACCCGCCCCTGCGGCGCGCACTTGGGGATGGTGATGGCGTTGTGTAGGAAGTTTTCAAACTTCTTCTGGAACGAGGCCTCTTGCGCTTCCAGCGGGGGCAGGGCCTGCGCAGGAGGTGGGTGCTGGCAGGGGCAGCAGCCGGGCTCCACCTCGGCCTCGGGATCGCCGTCTTCGCGGTCGAAGCGGGGGTCGCTGTTGCTAGTGGGCAGCCGCAGGCCTGGCGCGCCGGCGGGGAGGGTGCGGGAGGGACAGGGTCAGGCGGCGCCCGCGCCCCGACGCCCCCTCCCCGCGGCCCGCGCCTCCTCCCCGCGCACCGCGGTGGCAGTAGTCGTTGAGGTAGAGGTCGCCGTCTTCTGCCAGCCGCTGCCACAGCACCAGGTAGTAGGTGTTGTTCCCGTTGCGCTGGGTGGGCGGTTTCCAGCGCACCAGCAGGTGGGCGGAGGAGTTGGATGTGGAGATGACGTCTTGGGGCACTGTGGGTGCTGGAGGCGGGAGGGGTGCGGCTCAGGGGCTGCGAGGCTCAGTCCCAAATCCTGTTAATGGACCTCTCTCCTTGGGGTGTAAACACCACTCCTCCCTTCACCTTCTCCAGAGGGATGGGGGATCCTCAACTCCCCGCCTCCACCCTGATTTCCTAGAACTCAGCTTTCCTTTTTTCACTTCTCCCCCAAGGGCCCTTGTGCCCCCTCTAATATGTCTCCTGCACTCTCCCAGGCCCAGCCTACCTAGGACCCCAATCACGGGGCCCCCAGCATCAATGGGCTGGGTGCTCAGTGCTCCAGCTACTCTATTTCTGGCGCCTGTGTCCCCCCTCCCCCGCCCCCCATTCTCCCGGAGATCCAGACATCTCTCCCCTGCCCTTCCCCCCCACGCCCCGAGGGGGCAGCGCACCTGCAGGCAGGGTTCGGAGGTAGACGATGGGGCTCTGGGCCCCTTGGTGGGGACTGTCCTCTGCAGTAGTCAGCGTGATGGCCCGCACAAACACTGCGTACTGCGTCCAGGGCTTGAGCGGGGCAAGGGTCACCCCTGGCTCCTGGGTGCGGCTGAGGGGCAGCTCCACGTCCAGCAGGTTCCAGCTCTGGGTCCCACAGGCATCTGGCCCCACGTGCTCCGTGGCGTTCTGAAATGGGCTGAACACCCCATCCTGGGACCTGAGGGGCAGCTCAGCCCTAGCACCAGGTCCTAGCGTGCCCCTCCCTCTGAGTCACCCTCAGGACTGTCATTGCCGTTCTACAACCATTAGGTTGGGGGCAGAGCCGCGATTCCAGCCACCTGTTAGACCCAGTGGGTCCTTTGCTATCTTTGTCACCAACCAAATGCATGATGAAGTTGCTCCTTGTCCTTTTGCGAGGAATATTGAGCATCACTCTCAGTGCATATTCAAAAATCTTGCCTTGTACAAAAACTAGAAGGTAGGTGTGAAAGAATCCCTTCTCCTAGGAACAGCAAGGGATGAAGTTATCTAAATCCTCCACAAATGGGGTTTTCTGGAGCCAAACCAGGAGACCATTCTCTTCCCAAGGGCAAATCATCTTAACCCAAGCCCACAGATAGGCTTTGGAGGGCTACTGGCCTCCCAAACTCCAGGCCAAGTTAAGTGCATCTATGCTTTTCTAGGGAGAGATTTCCTAGCTTTCATCAGCTTCTCAAGTGTCCATGATCCCAAATGGCCAGGATCATTTGCCACAGGGGAATAAATTGGGGCCAAAGGGAACCAGTGCTGGTTGCCTGGAGGCCAGGGCCAGGGCAGGCTTGGAGAGGCACTGCTGGCTTTAGGGGTAGAAGAAGGGCTGCCCCCTGGGGGAGATGAAAGTGGAATCCACACGGGAGATAAGAAAATAGATCATGGGGAGACAGACAACGGAGCATCACGCTGATGCCCAGAGTTCTGTTTCTCTGGAGGGGGCCAGAAGTGGGGTCCATGCTGAGCCAGGGACAGGACTCAAGGGAGGTCAAAGGGGATGGAGGGGGCAGGGACTTGAGGCCAGGTTGGAAGTGTTAATTCTTATGGGGACCCCAGAAGTAGGAGAGTTCAGGAGTCTTGGGGGGGGTCGTACAGAGTGGGCATTGTGGAGGCAGGTGCTCTGTGACGTATGATACACTGAGCCGGTCTGAGTCTGCTCAGAGCCGCAGTTGAGCCAGGATCTCTGAAGGAGGATAGCCGCCATCACACAGCAAGGCAGTGATGCTAGAGGAGTTTCCTGAAGGATCTCCGAGGCTCTCTGCCCTCTGAGCCCACAGGCAGCTGTGTGTGGTAGTGCGAAGTGTGAACCGCACAGCCAGGGATGCTGTTCATTGTAGTCCATGGCTGCGCCCCTCAGTTGGCTTTGGCATCACCTTGGAACTTGGTAGAAATGCAGATTCATGGGCCCCACCCAAGACTAACAGAATCTCTGGGGATGGGGCTCAGGAATCTGTATTTAACAAACTCTCCCACTCCCTATACCAGGCCTACCACTGAAGCCTAGGAGAGTCTTGGCCGTTTGAGGAGGTCTCCCACCCTTTCCTTCCTCTAGTGTCTATACCGTGTACATTCTGGAAGGAAATGCTTCCAAGCCAGGTGGTTCCCATATTCTCCATCATACAGGGAGAATATTCCCCACTCCTCTCCTCCCAGCCGGCTGTCCCAAATCCATATCTTTCCTCTAAGGATTTCTATTTTTGATTCCAGCCTAGCTTTTGGAAAAGTCCTTCCTGTGGTCTAACCGCTATTCCTCCTGTGGGGGTCAGTCCACTCTCTCCAAAGAAAAGAGCAGCTGGTCCTTGGCGGTCCCCACTTCAGGCCTTAATGAAATGCTGGCAGCGTTGCTCTGAAACTGGCCAAATTAGTGGGCACTCCCCAAACCGCTGCTAGGGCAGGAGCATGTGGTCAGTATAGAACATTAGCATCGTGAATCGAAGTTTAATTATCCAATCCTGCCCGGCGGGATGGCTCTCCTGGGCTCCCAGAATCCCCATTTCACTTGGTGAGGGGTGGGGGAGACTGAGGCACAAAGGGAGGTAGAAGGTGCAGGGAGGGAGCCAGACGGGAATCCTTACAAGGGAATGAGACTTGGGGATCCTGGCTTTCTCGTTCTCAGCAGCCCCCCTGGCCTCTGGCCTCACGATGGCTGCTGTCACCAGGTTCCACGCTGGCCCCACCCCCGCCACTCACGACTCTTTGTAGTACACGATGAAGCTGAGCAGGTCGCGGGCCTCCAGCGGCTCGTAGCGCTCCCAGCGCAGCAGGATGCGGTCGGCCTCGGCGACGCTGGACACGAAGCGCAGGGTGCGCGTCTGGCCTGGGCGGAGGGAAGGGTGAACACCTGCTCGCAGCCGCTGCCGCTCCAACGCAGGAGCCGCTTCCCCCAAAACCCACGCCCACCCGGCAGCATCCCACCCGCGACGCGCTCTCGGAAGGAGAACTTCCCAGGCCCTTCCAGCGCCCCCTTCCGCCCGTGCGCGCGCGGCTGGGGTTTCCCGACGTGCAAGAGTGCCTGCGTGTGTGTGCACCTCTGGGCATTCGTATGCACGTCTCTGGGTGTGTCTGGGCCCGTGTGTCTGGGGTGGGGGGTCTCGGGCCTCACAGGCGGCTCGGTCTCCGTTGGTGCGGGGGTTGATCTCCGCCTTGTTCTGCCGCCCCCGCGTGCCGGTCACCTCCTCCAGTCGATAGATGTGCTCCAGGCAGAGGCGCGGGTTGAAGGCGAAGTAGATCTTGCCCACGGGGATGGTGAGCCCGGCGGCCACCCAGGGCCCCAGCTGCTGTAGGTTCTGGTTGTCCAGCACGTAGAGAGTGTAGTTCCTGGGGGAGGTCAGGGACCCTCCTGCTCTGGGCCGTGGTGGAGGCAGGGGGTGGGGGAGGGGGTGGCAGGGGCTTGCACTGGAGGGGCGGGGCTGGAAGCACAGGGAGGAGGGGCACTCAGCAGCTCCCACACACGCACCCAGCACACGTGGGACTCTCATACACGTGCATTCTGTGCATGGGTGGGGGCCTGTGATCTCGGGGAAGCCACTGACCCTCTCTGAGTTTGTTTTCCTGGTCAGTGAAATGCAGTCAGCAGCTTTCTTGCCTTCCTGCCTCTTTCCCTCCCTCCTCTCACGTTGACTGAACACCTGCCATGAGCCAGGCTCTGCTGGCCTTGGGGGCTCAGGGAGGATTAGTACTCAGCCTGGGGCTGTGGCTCTCCATCTGGGGTGTGGGTATGTATCCCTGCAGCGTCCATGACAATGCTCCAAGAAACATGAGACGCCACCGGAAAACATCTCCAAGTGCCTACTTGACTGGATGGTAATTTAAAACAACCTTTTTTTTTAATTTAGAAAAATCTTGGCTATGTTATAGAATAGGTCTCGACTGGTAGGTGGTCAGACTGGGCTTCAAACCCAGGCGACCTTGCTCTGTAGCTGAGAGTATGAGATGATAATAAGCATAATTTATATATCATATACTGTGTGCTAGGCTCTATTTTACGTGCTTTATGCATAACAAGGTAAGTAATATTCCCAACAGCCCCAAGTGGTAAGTAGTGTTATATTCGCTCCATTTTACAGATGAGACTGAGGACCAGAGAAGTTAGGTAACCTGCCCAGAGTCACACAGTTGGTAAGCAGTAGAGCTGGTTCTAGAGCCCGTGCACACTGCTCTCTCTGGGAGTGTTGTTGGGCGAGGGGTAGTAAAAGGGGCTGGTCAGAGGCCTGGTTCCGACCCCTTACCCATCCACCATGGCATCCCCCCGGATGAGTTTGAGGTTCTTGAAAAAGCCCAGCGACACGAGGGCAAAGGAGTGCTTGATTTTGAGGAAGCCCGTGATGGTCTCTACCAATCCCAGACTGCGCTGCAGCTCCGGCTCCAGGTTGTCTGGGGATAGGGGAGGCAGGGCTGGAGCAGGGGCAGGGAAATGCATGGGGCCACAGGGTGGGGAGGTCACATGGGGGCCCAGGGAAGGTGGGTCCTCAGGGATCAGGGATGGGACCCAGGACGAGGGGAAATGGTGCTCTAGCTGGGTTGTGTAAGGGGCGTGGCTGGACGGAGGGGCGTGGCCGGGAGGAGGGGTGTCAGGAAGGTACTGACAGCCCTGGCGAAGGTTGAGGATGAGGCTCCCCTCCACGTGGGTGCAGCCCACCAGCTCCTTTGCCGCCTGGAGAGAGTCTATGGTCTTGGTGCCCACCTTGCACTCTTTGGGGCACAGCCCCTCACACTTGTGGCAGAATATGCTAGCAAAGGCAAGCGAAGGATGTGGCATGAACCCTGGACCAGCATGGGCCTCCTTAGGCCCCCTCCCTCCTCCGAGGGTGCCCCCCCACCTGCCCTGTGCTCACCTGCTGCCGTTGCGGGTGAAGCCTGGGGGGCACTGGGCCAGGCAGCTGCCCTGGTGGATGCCGAAGGTAGAGGCACGGCCAGGCACAGAGCGGAGGCTGGCACAGCGCTCGGCCGTGACGCAGCGCCAGGACTCGTGCTGGTAAGTGCCCGGAGGGCAGGCCCGGTGGCAGGCGCCCTGGAAGTAGAGGTGGCGGCAGGCCACACAGGCACGGGGGTCATCTGGCCGGCTGCAGCCTCCCAGGCATTCGGTGTGGCAGCACTCACCCCCTGCAGTGCAGGCCAGCCCCAGGGGGCAAGGGCACACTGTGGGCAGAGTGCCGGGTCAGACCTGGCGCCCCTGTTCCAATCCTAGCCCCACCTCCCTCCTGGAATGACACTTCCGATCTGTAGCCAAATCACTCCAACCCAGATGACCTGATTGCTGACTCGGTGTCCCTTGGTCAGGGGCTCTTGAGAACAAGGACTGGGCTCCCCTTCTGTGGCTCCCCACCTGCCACCGTGCCTAGTCAGGGCCATCGGACCTTGGGACCGAGCAGTGACCTTGCCTGTCGGAGCTGCTGCTCTCCAGCCTGCCCTCCTGACTGTCACTGGGCACTGTGCCAGGCTGAACCAGCCGGCCTCTCCTGCACAGCTAGGCCCAGAGCAAGGCGGGCCTGGGGGTGTGGGGCGGGAGGACCCCCTGGGCCGTCTCACCCATGCCTCTACCCATACTGTTTCCCCCTCCCCCTCCCAGCCCTGGGCAGGAGACAACCTCAAGCAGCATTGGGTCGGGTGGGGGCTGGGGACCAGCAGCCTGGGAACTCTGCATGGCGGCAGCTGGACGCGTGTGGGAGAGGTGTGTGGGCTGGGGGTCAGCCAGGGCGTGTTGACACTACAAACGCAGGGCCATGCAGCAGCCGTGTTTACAGCCAACAGGAGGCACCAGGGAGTGGGGTCCAGCAGATACAGCAGGGATCCGGTTACGCTGGCGCCCTGATGCTGAGGCATTGGGGGTGGGGAGCGCTGACTTCCAGGAACTAACTGGAAAGATTCTCAGGCTGGGGAACTCCAGATCTGCTTCTGCAGAGGCCTTCTTCCCTCTCCCATAACTTTCACTTCCTCCTCTTCCTGCCATCCTCTACCTATTCCACTTCCCCCCTTTCTCCACCTCCTCCCTTCTTGTTCCTCTTCCTACATCTTACTTCCTACTTGCCCTCACCTGTCCTTTCCAACACCTCTCGTCTCCTTTCTTTTCCCAACTTGCTCTCAATATCCCTTTACAGTACTGCCAGCCCTTTGCCACATCACCTGTGCTGTGGTCCCTTTTAATATGGACATAGAACTGCTACTATGGCCTGGGCATTGCTCAAATGCTTTATAGATTAGCTCATTCCTCATAGCAACACTGTGATCATTTTAGAGATGAGGAAACTGAGGCACAGGTAGGCTAAGCGAACAGCCGAGGTCAAACAGCCAGTAAGTGATAGGGCTGGGATTTGAACGCAGGTCCTCTGGGTTAGAACTTAGCCGCACTACCCCACACTGCCTCTTGTCTCCACCTCCTATCCATTCATGCCTACCTTCTCCCCCCTTGCCCATCTTGTACCTGTCCTTTACCTACTCTGTGACTACCTGATGCTACCTTGCCCCTAGGCCCTACTATCTTATGCCACATCAGTTATTTCACTTTTCCGAGACTCAGTTCCTCATCTGTGAAATGGGAATAACAATCGTACCCGCCTCCTGGGGCGAATGAGGATGAGAATAAACGATGGCAGTAAAATCTGACCCGTACCATCCCCGTGTCCCCACCCCACCCCCGCCACGTGCTATGCAGGCGCCCACCTGTCTGGCAGTGGCTGGAGGTCCAGCACCTGTAGTCGGTGCGCCCGCCCACGGTGGTCCTGGCACAGGGCTCGCCGGCGGCACCCAGCACGCCAGGGCACACGTCGGCACACTCCTCGCCCAGCTTGTTGCCGACGATGTGGTTGGCGCCGGGCGCCGGCTGCAGCAGGCCCCAGTCGATGGTGGAGAGGTGGCAGAGCTCCTGGTTCTTCTCCACGCGCACGGCCCCCCGCAGCACGGCGCCCAGCGCCGGCAGCCCCACGTCGCGCAGGTGCGGCATCTCGTAGATGACCAGCGCGTAGCCCAGGAAGAGGCGCGCGCCGCGGATGACGGCGAGGTTGGGGAAGAGGTCGCGCAGGCTCTCCAGCCCCGAGACGCGGAACAGCAGCAGGTAGTCGGTGACCTGGGTGAGGCGCGGGAAGCTGAGGCCGCGGAAGTCCTCGCCCGTGGCGGCGAACAGGAGCAGGACCTGCAGGTGACCCTCCACCACGCTGCAGTTCTCCAGCCGCCGCAGCTCAGCCACCTCCGAGCGGATGTCCAGGCTGGGACACACTGCGGGCACCCGGGGCGAGCGGCTGTCAGCGCAGCCCACACCGCACACGTCCCATCCCGCCCTGGCAGCCTGGGGCCCGGGAGCCACCCCGGCAGTGTGCGGGGCCCGGCTCTGCTCCCGGGCGTGGGGTGCCCTCCTCCCCGGGCCTCAGTGGCCTCACCTGCCGCTCGAAGGATCTCAACAGATGAGCTGACCCGGGCACGTGGGAGCTCCTGGCTTCCCTCCTGAACCCACTTCTCCTTCTCAGCCCACAGCAACTTCACTCTCGCTCGCACCCAGGCCCCAAACCTTAAAGTTACCCTTGACCCTCAGTCTTTCCATAGCCCCACGTCCGGTGAGCTCTAGCTTTAAACTATATCCAGAATCCAATCACTTGTCACCCCCTTCACCTCTTCCACTGTCATCTCCCCTTGGATTCAGTCACAGTCACCCAAATAAATGGCCTCCCCACTTCTGCCCTTGTCCTCTCTGTGGTCTAATCTATCCACTCTGTAGCCAGACTGACCTCAAAACACAAGTCAGGTCATGTACCCCCTCTGCTCCAAAACCCCAATGGCTCCATCCATCTCACATTGTAAAAGCCAGAGCCTTTGCCACGGCCTACGGGACCCTATGCGGATGGGGTCTCTGTAACCTCTCTGACCTTATCTCCTTTCTCCCTCTTTTTCAGCCACCCCGACCTCTTTGTTGTTGCCGGAACAAGCCAGCCAAATTCCTGCCTCTGGGTTTTTGCTCCTTCAGTTCCCTCTACCTGGAAGGCAATTCCCCCTAGGGCGCCCTCCCTCATCCCTCAGGTCTTTGCTCAAATGTCACCTTTCACATGAGGTCTTCTCTGAATATCCTATTAAACTTGGGATGCTTCCTACTTACTTTCCTACTTTATTTTTCTCCTTAATTCTTTGTTTTTTGGATGCATGGGCCAGGAATCGAAACTGGCCTTTCACCTGACCCCTGAACCACCCGTGTACCTTTCTCCATAACTTTTAACCTTCAAATACATAATTTACTTATTTATTTAGTTAATTGTAAGATCCATAAGGGCAAGGATCATTGTATAATTCACTGCTGACCTTAGTGCTTGGGATACCGCCAAATTGGCGTTCAATAAACAGGAAACGAATTGATGAATGAGAGAATGAATGAGTGCTGTGACTGGGAAGCAGTGGTCTGAGCCTCTTATACTACACTTCTCCTGGCCTGGGGGGCTACATGCCTCAGTCCGACATTCTGGGGTGTTGATAAACTGGTCCCCACTAACCGCTACAGCCTCAGAAGGGTTCCTAGGTTTGTAGCAGCCTAGGCTTCAGGTCACAGCCCTCTTCCTGGCACCCCGACCGTGAGTTAAGCATTCCTCCTCAGGCTGGGAGGAGGAGCATTCCTCCCCAGGCCAGCACCCACATCTGACCACCTGGAGTGTTCCCCAACATTGTTGTCTGCATCGGTTACCCCCTAGGAGGGGCCTCCGGAGTGCGGCGGCCTTGGTAGTCAGCTCCGCATCTCCCCATGGCGCCTGGCGGAAAGACTCAGTGGATTTCTGGGTTCAATGTCCAGCCCCCCCTGGGGACCTGGAGGTGCCTGGCTTTTTCAGACCCAGGGCCCCAGCTCCACTTCCCACTCACTCTCTGAGGTGCCCAGCATTATTCCCTAAGGGGGCTGGATGCCTGCTCCCTGCATATCTTTTTTCCTAAGGAAATTTTCCATGGCTCCCCATTGCTGAAGATTCAAGTCTGAATTCTTTAGCCTGACAGTCAGGTCCTGCTACCCTCCCCAACCTCCACTCCCTCCCTCCTCACCCAGCCCACTGGCAACATATCTCTCTCTCTCTCTCTCTCTCTCTCTCTCTCTCTCTCTCTCTCTCTCTCTCACACACACACACACACACACACATACATATCCTCTGATGGGGGAGGGGCGGCAAATCTGGTTCTCTAGGGCTTACTTCACACCTTCTCCCTCTTGTCATTAGTGGGCCTGAGGTCGACCGTGCTCAGCTTCTGTGTGTGTGTGTGTGTGTGTGTGCATGCGTGCACGTGTGCACACGCACTTCAGTACAGGCACATACAAAAGAGAGGGAGAGAAAAGGAGAAAACACTTCTAGCCCTTCCCTTTGAAAGCCAATCAAGCTCTGCGAGCAGATGGGGGGTTCTCTTAGGCGCCCACATGCTATGTCCCATCATGCCCCTACCTCTCCAGGGCTCCCCTGATGAGAGTCATTTGGAAAAACAAATTCAAGACCTTCCCAGATTAACCCCTGCCTTCCCTCGGGACAGGACTCTGCCCAGAGCTACACTGGGAAAGGGACATCTGGGTCCCCTGACCAAATACCAACCCCCCGAGAGACATGCCCCTGTCCTGACAACCATGCTCACAGCTGGCATCTGCCATGTCCTGTCCTGGTGCAGCGGTGGAGAGAGGAGGGGATGTTATGGGAGGGGGACTGCACCTTGAAGGCAGAGCCTCAGCTACTAGAACCCTTAGAGAACCCCCTACCACACCCCATTTGCATCATTCTTCTGTCTCTGTAGGAAGGAGAGGCACCACCCCGGCCCCTGGAAGTCCCGATCTGAGAGGCATATGGGATCCCAGAGGCAGGGACTGAGCTCATTGAGGAAACTGGCACACAGCACGGGATCCCTGCTCTCTCTCACTTTGGAGGGGAATGGCAGGGTTGGGGGAGGAGACACCTCTGAATCTTTCCCCCTTTGAATCTTCCACCCTGCTCTTTTACCTCAACCCCTCTCCCCAAGCCCCCAGCACCCCCTTGAGGGCCATTTGGTCAATGTGGTCTACCACCTCCTCTCCAGAAGCGTCTAGCCTGAGGGGTAAGTCCTGGACCCTGGCCAAAAGCAGTCCTTCCACACAAGCCCCACCCCCACCCAGGCATGGGCCCTGGGGTGAGGGACATGGGGCACGGTCCCTGAGGCAGTAGTTCAGGGCCAAGTCCAGCTTTACCCCTCAGTTCTCTGAGCCTCAGTTTCCCCGTCGGCACAATAGGTTTCAGTTACTTAATGATGCCTGGTTTTCAGCTCCCTAGCCGTCCCGTTCTGTGGCCCCAGAGATGCTCTAAGAATCTCCCAACCTCAGTTTAGTTCTTTTTCAGAATTTACTGGGATCACAGTCTCCCAAGTCAGAATGGAGGACATCTATTCATCTTTTTTTCCAAGGTCCTTCTCATCTCCCAGAGAACCAAGATTAAAATTCTGTGGGAAACTGCCCGGCCTGATGGGAAGTCCTTCTGAGAGCTAACCCCAGGCTTCATGTTGCAGTGTAGAATAAGTGGATGTGTCCTGGCCGGAAGCTCAGATGTCTGGCTCCCAGCTAGCAGGGAGACAGGGTCCGGTAGACAGTGCTGGGGACTCACCCTCTAGTGTGTCCAGGCCAAA
The DNA here is from genome assembly GCA_004026745.1 of Myrmecophaga tridactyla. Lineage (NCBI taxonomy): Eukaryota > Metazoa > Chordata > Mammalia > Pilosa > Myrmecophagidae > Myrmecophaga > Myrmecophaga tridactyla. Next base: position 4,693 of record PVIY010033809.1, on the reverse strand, counting down.
TCCCAAGGAGAGGAGGATGACAAGCAGGCATGCCACCCAGGGCCACAGGCTGGGCACTGCCATCCTCTGGGCTCTCCTCCAGATGGCTCCCGGGAGGAGAAGGGTCTGAGAGGCCCAAAGGGACACAGACACCCAGGCTTCAGCCAGGAGGGGGAAGGGCAGGGGCAGAGAGACCAGGAATCCCACACCAGAGGGCAGGAGGCAGATAAAAGAAATGAAGTGTCACAGAGACACAAAGATGTGACAGGCAGCTGGAGGCAGAGAGTCCTGTGAGAACCCGGAGACAGAGAGATGGGGACAGAGATGCAGACAGCGACAGGGAGAGCCTCAGAGAGACCTCCGGGGGGGGGAGAAAATGAAGCGCAGGGTTCAGGAGAAAAGGCAGGCCAAGAGGCCGGCCAACCCCCGAGGGCGAAGCAGAAGCCCGGGGAGCTACCCGGGAAGAGAGCAGCGGCGGCCCGGGGCTCTGAGAGCCCGGCGGGGGTGGGGGGTGTCTCCGCCGTCCCTCCGAGCGGCAGCTGGCCGCGCTGGCTGCGTTTTCTCCCCGCGGCTGGTCAGCCCGGGCCGCGCCCAAGTCCCGCCTTCCCCGCCCCAGCCCCGGGCCGCGACCGGATTGGTTCACCCGGACGTCTCGGCTCTCTCGGCCCCTCCGACCTGGCCAAGCCAAAATATTTAACCTGACAACTGGGGAGAGGGGGGCGGACAGGGCTGTTGGGGAAATAAGGCTAAAATGGGGGTGGGGCTGATTAGGCCAAGAACTCAGCTCCCAACTCCTAGCCGCCCCCCTCGCCCCAGGCTTCTCGCGAGCGGGGCCGCGCAAGTGGCGTGCTGGGCTCTGCCACCCGTGTCCGCGACGCCTGTGGGCTAACTTCGCGCAGCCGCAACCGCGCAGGGCGCGGACCGGAACCCGGCGGGCGGTGAATAGCCCAGCCCTTCGCCTCTCAGGAGCCCTGCTCTGGGTCTCCCAGGCGGTCGTTGCGTCCGTTTTCGGGGCCCCTTAGCCGAGGCTCGGTCCCAGCCAAGACCCCCACGGGGAACGCGATCGCCCCGTAGGGCTCTGCTCCGCCGGGTCACTTTCCTTAACGCGGGCTGCTCGGTGGGTCTCTCTGTCCCTTCCTGGAACTTGGGAGACGATGTGCGCCGAGGCCTTGGTGGCGCGGACTACCGCGCGTTCTTGCAGAACTTTCTGGACCCTCTCCCCGGGGCCCAGGTCCGCCCTCCGCCCCCCCCACCCCCCCGCCGGAGCCTCTCCTCCAGGTCCCCTCTTCTCCTCCCTCCACGGCGGGCGCTCGCAGCCACCGAGGTCCGCAGGCTGCGCAGGTGCGGGACCCGCCCTCCGGCGCCCGGCGTGCTGGGGATCCCGGGGCTTTCTGGGTGCGCGTTGTCCCAGAGCTGACCGCCTGGGCTCCACCCGCGGGCGGCTCCGGCGTCCGAGATGCTAAGAGAAGATCTATTAATTTCTCCGCGCAGAAATCGATGCTCTTGCCAGGGCGGCGATCGATGCCAAGCCCTGCCGGCCGGGTCCTATTCGGCCTGGGGGCCAGAGCTGGCTGGCTGGGGTCAGGGGCTGGTGCTGGGACCCGAAGCTCAGCGCGGTCGGGATTACAGTCGGCGCCCCCACCCCACCCGGACACCCCACCCTGCCTGGCGCGCCTGGCATTGCGCGCGGGCCTCTGGCGCCACCCTGCGGCCTTTCTTGGCGGGGCGGGGTCTCGGCGCCCTGGAATCCCTTCCTTCTCTAGCTGTTTCTGCGCGGCCCCTTCCCTTTTCACTGTCTCTTCTGTTTTCTTTCCCCGGGCTCTGCGCTTGGTCCTTTAAGGATTCCATCTGTTTTCTTCCTAGGGCCCAGAGAGGGTTGCCCCTAATTGACCTGTAAGTGACAAGCACGCACACCCCGAGGAGGGACCTCCGAGGCCGGGGGCTGGCTGGAGTGACCTGAGCGGCCACCTTTCCCCAACTCGGTCATCTCCCCTCCCCCCAAATCTAAAAACGCAGCTGCTTTAGCCTGGGAGAAATAACATATCAATTTCTCAGTTGTCCCATCCCCAGCGCAAGACTCTGAGGCAGTCCGCTGCGGCCCCTCCGCGTCTCAGGGAGCTGGGGGGATTCTGGAGGGGAAGGCTGGCCCTGGGGGGGCCCCCAAAAGGGGAAGGGCCAAGTTGGAGGGGTTAGCGAGGAGGGGGCGGGGCGGGAACCGAAGGGGGCGGGGCAGGGCGAGCGGGGGCCGCTGGCCCCGCCCCTTCGCGCCTTCTAGGTGGTTAATACCGCCGCGCGCACATGTCCGGGGAGGCCCGCCAGTCGCTGCTGGGAGCGCACAGACGGCCGCCGGGTCCCGGCCAGGCGGGCGGCGCCGAGATGTTGCGGGGCGGACGGCGCGGGCAGCTCGATGGGCACAGCCGGGCCACAGGGCCGGGCAGCCTGCTGGCCTGGCTGATGCTAGCGTCCGCGGGCGCCGCACCCTGCCCAGATGCCTGCTGCCCCCACGGCCCCTCGGGGCTGCACTGCACCCGGGCTGGGGCCCTGGATAGTCTCCTGCACCTGCCGGGCGCTGAGAACCTGACAGAGCTGTGAGTGTCCGGCGGGCACGGGGTGCGGGGGCAGAAGGGCATCCCCCTGCCCCGAGGGCGCGGACCCTCTGCTTGCTGGGCCAGGTGGGGCAGGCGCGGCGGAAGGCTGGCATAGCGCAGCCCTCTGCGGTGCCCTGTCGTTCCTCCGCTGCCGCCGCCTTTCCCTGCAGGCCCCGAGATCACTGCCCAGATGTTGCCTAGGGCTCAGGGCAGCTGGGGCGCTCCTGGCTTCTGGGAGAACAAGGGAGGCTCTCGGAGGAGGGGGTCTGAGAAAACCCTGCCCTCTGGAAACTGCTCTGGGGAGCTCAGCCAGGAGTCCGAGCTGTGCCCCTTGGAAGGGAAAAAAACATCAGTTCTGCACCTTTGTTGCCCTTTCCCTTTTCCCGGGGTGGGGGCAGGTGGCTCCTTGTCATGACCAGGTAATGCCAGCTCTTCCCCTGGGAGTGGGAAGAGAGCTGGAATTGATGGGAGGTGCTGGCTTGATGATTGAGCTCTACTCTCCTCCCAGGGCCCTTGCTGAGAGATCCTCCACCCTTTGGGGCACAAAGCTGGGAGGAATCTCTAGCATTCTGCAGTACTCTGACATCCTGCAGTAATTGGTAACAAAATACCCAAGTACTTTTTAGCAGGTGGTGAAACCTATGGGAGTATTCTGTAATAACTGGCTGAGAGGTACCCAAGCATCAAATGGTGATGGTAGAAAATACTTGGTATTCTGTGTGGCTGGCGGGGCCAGCAAGACGTCCGGAAAAGGGAAGGAACTGCTGGAAAATCCTGCTCCCATAGCCTCGGGCTAAGACGTCCGGAAAAGGGAAGGAACTGCTGGAAAATCCTGCTCCCGTAGCCTCGGGCTTAGACGATGGGCAAGGAACCCTGGCCTTGTTCAGCAAGGGAACGGAAGGTAGCTGAGGCGGGGGCCTTCGCAGACTGGCTGATGCTTGGGCAGCCTGCAATAATTGGCACTGAGTTCCTCGGGTATCTCATGGTAATTAACGGGAAGGTATTCAACATCTTTCTCTAGGCCGTAGGGAGACCAGGCAGAGAGATGGCGGCATCTTGGTCTGGGCCTGGGTCCCTGCATGGTGGGAGGGGGCGTGAGACTTAGGCTGCCAGACCCCCCGGCCCAGCCCACTCATCACCCTGGCCCTTCACACCAGGGTCCAGGCTCCTGAGTGTTCCACAGCGGTGCTCCCCCCTCCCTTTTCCCTTACAAGCCCCAGGTAGGTTCAGGAAGGGGAGGTGGGGACAGGAGGCTGAGGTGGGGAGGAGGACAAGGCTGGAGAACTGGGAAGCGTGCAGGGCGGTGCGCTGAGATGTCCCTCTGGGTGGGGCAGCAGCCTGACCCACAGCCTCTGCCTGCCGGGTCCCCTCCCTCTTCCCTCACCCGCGGAGCTAATGAGGAGATAATGGACTCGAATAGACAGATTGATTATGAATCCAAACGAAAGAGGCAGCTTTGAGACGGCTTTGGGTTTGCTGCCTGACAGCTCGCGTACACACTTGGCCGCTGTGGCCACCGCCTTCTCACCCCTTCCCTGGACCCCTGCAGCTCTAAACCCGCTGGGCAGAGGCAGGAGTGGGGGATAGGGCAGGGACCTGCCCTCCCTCGGGGTCACCCCTTGGCCTCTGGGGACTGAGGACCTGATGTCTGGCTGCCCTGCTGGAGACAAGGCTGGGAAGGAGGGAGGCGGGTCACTGAGGCTAGTTCTGGTTCTTTCACAAGTTAGGGGAAATCAGAGGGTGGAGGGGAAGGTTCTGAGAAGAGGCTGTGAGTCAGGGGCCCCTAGCTCATGTAGGGGAGCACACAGACGTGCCACTGCAGGGCAGCTGGAGTTCTTAGGAACTGCCTGGCAGGCTAGGCCCAGAAGCTGGGCAAGCCCGGGTGCAGCCACCCCCCTCCCCACATGCCTGCTCTTTCTTATCTCACTATCTTGCTTTCTCTGCTTCTCTGTCTTTATCCATCTATCTTTCTGTCTCCCTTTTCTTAGCTATTTTTCTTCTTGTCTATCTCTCTTTCTCTGCCAGTCTCTGCCAGTGTCTCTGTTTCACTCTCTATCTCTTTCTGCCACCTCCTCCCCATGTTAAGCCTTCTGGCCTCTCTCACTGTGTAGGTCGGTCAGTCCCTG
>PVIY010033808.1:0-27705 GCA_004026745.1 Myrmecophaga tridactyla | reverse complement strand
GGTGCCTTTTATTGTCCTCCTGTGACCAACCGGCCCTGGCTGTGGGCCAGAGAAGGCTACTGAGAAATTGGCATTACACAGTACTGGGCTCGAGCCTTTGCTCTCGGTGACCTCTGTGCCTCAGTTTCCCAATCTGTAAAATGGGAATAATGAGACCTCCTTGGGGTTAATGCTCTCTGCACCTACCAAGCACTTCAAAAGCGTTTTAATATGAGGATTGTAACTGAGAGCCTGGCTTCTCTTTAACCCACCCTTAGGGATCTTGTTAAAATGTAGATTCTGGTTGTGTAGGCCCTGAAAGCCTGCATTTCTGACCAGTTCCTCCAGCTGAGGCTGCTGGTCCACACTTCAGAACGAGGGTTTGGAGTTGACAAAACATCAGCCCAGCCATAGCTCACACGTCCCTGCGAAAGAGCCAGGGAGGTGGGTCTTAGAAACCCCATTTTACAGATGAGGCAACCGAGGCTGGTTCGGGGCTGGAATGGTCACTCTGGACGCTGGGCAGTTGGGGGCTGTTTTATAAGCTCTGGGCCATTTACCCGGGGAAACCAGCCTGGCATTCACACGGCTTTTCTGACTCTACAGATGACTCGGAGGATCCCGATACCTTCCCCAGAGTGACCCAGCCCTTGGTAAGTGGCCACCGTCCCTGCCTGTCCCCTCTTGCTCCTCTAAAACACCCCTGTTGGGAGGGGCAGAAACTACAGCCCTCTGGGCAAAGTAAGTGGGAGAGCCAACCCCAATCTGCAAAAAGGCTTTTATCTGCGACCCTGGGCACAGCTATGAGTCCCAGAGTCCATCCTCCCCACAAGATAAAGCGCCGTGTTTATTGGACATGTCTCCATTCCACATTTCTGTGCATATATAGATATCTTCCAGCTTCAACATCTGCTTATTACACAGTTCTTTGTACTGATTTTGTCACTTAATGTGGCCATGAGTATTTCCCCACATTAGTAAATGTTCCTCCTATTCCTTTTCATTGGCTGCACATCATAGTTCAGCTGATTCCCCTTATTTATGGAAAAATTGTATTATTGTTTATAATTTTTTGGTGGCCTGAAGTTATAACACTGCAGTAAGCATCTTTTACATGGACATATAGTATTTCTGATTAGCGCCTTAGGGCAGAGTCCCGGAAGCAGAACTGCTGCCTTAGAGGGCAAGCAGCTTTTAAGGTTTTCCAAATTGCCCACCAGAGTGGTTCCTCGAAACCAGCTGCCAGCCTGCAATGGTGGGGGGGGGGGGCGCCTGCTGCCCTGGACCCTTGCTCACAGAACTCAGTCATTTCCTCATTTGGGGCAGATTATCCTGGGAAGGGATTAAAGAGTCAGCAGCAGTAATTTGGGGGAGATTGCTGTTGAGTTTCTGCTCCGGGACTTGGCCCGGGAGATGGCAGAAGCACATCTGCCCCCTGATCTCCATTTCTCCCCATTTCTCCATCCAGGAACCCCTGGATAACCACATCCCTGAGGGGGCAGGGCCTGGGGGCCGGGTTCCCCCTGAATCCAAGGAACTGGAAGAGAACGAGGTCATCCCCAAGAGGGTGTCGCCCTTTGAAGGGGGCGAGGATGAGTCCAACAAGGTGGCCATGTCCAGCACGGGCCAGGGCGGCAGCCTATTTGAGAGGATGGAGGTCCTGGCAGGTAAGCTCACCTGCTCCTCGGTGAAGCCTGCAGAGATGGGAAAAGATATCTTGGAGAGAGAAGAGGGCTCTGGGCAGGGGATGTGCCAGCGGGCAGGGGCGCCTCCAGCTCGTAAGGCATCCTGTTGCGTCTTCTCAGCTACTCTGAGCATAGAGGGCTGCATTTCAGCCCCACTCGGGCTGCCCTGGGGCACTGACCAGCGCCCACCAGGCCTTGCTCTGGCCCCGTGCTACCCCGTGGGTGAAGGGATTGGAGAATTGCAGATCAGTGGCTTCTAAACAATAGGAAGGGAGTCATTCACTTGCCTCAGAGCCTTTATTTTTCAAAGCACTTTCACAATCTGGGTTTGGCATCAAGGGAGTTAATCATTAAAAGTTAACTTTCCTTGCAAGCTAGGGCTGGCATTCCTCCCACCCCACCCCGCCCCCGCTCTGTCACTTGGCCACCTTGTGTCCTTGACCGATAATCTTTTGAAATTGTTGGGCTCCTGTCTTCTCACCTGTAAAATGGATACAGTCATTTCTCACTGGTTTGGTTGGTATAATGATTCCACAAAAATATAAAATATAAGGCAAACTTGCCAACTGTAAAGGGCCATTCCAGTTTGCAGTATTATTTGTCACTTAAGCCTCACTGGCGCTTTGAGGTGGGTGGGGCTCAAAGTGTGTTCGTGCAACAGATTTAGAAATGGAGACCTAATGAGGCTACGTGTTTGGCCTCAGGCGAGAGAGCAGCAGTGCTGTGGACGTCCAGGCTGCTGTGGGGAAAGCTCTGTCTGCAATCAGGCTTCAGGAGGGGTTGCATCAAGCCGCCTGCGGGCCCTTTCGCTGGGGTGGAGAGCGGCTTCCTCTCTTCTTCCCAGCAGCCTGGGGTATGGTTTGGTCTCCAAAGTTGGGGGTGGCCAGAGAACCGCAGCTGATGGCCAGCCTGGATGGCTTGAGTGCCTTGTTCCGTCTTTGGGAACTAGCTGGGCCAGCAGCTCTGAGAAGGCTCCAGAGGCTCAAGGTGAAAGATCCTGGGCTCAACATTAGTGACCCACCTCCACTGAAGGCAGGTGACACCTGCATCTTGCAGATTAGGCTCCCTGGGAGCACGGTCACAGGTGACTCGGGCTGCTGAGCCCTGGGCTTCGCCTCTCTGAGCCCTTCCCTGAACTCCCTGAAGTTGTGTGGGGTGCACCTGGGGAGGGGTGCTGTCAGTGCTAGAGGAGCCCCTTAGAAACCTTCTAGTCCTAACAGGTTTTCACACCATTTCGTGGAAGTATTCTAGGGGTACTCCTCCCCCATCTTAATTTAACCACAGTTTCACTTTTAGCTGGCCTATTTGGGATTTGCATGAGGTTTTGTTGCAACAAGAAAAAGTTCTGCTACATCTAAAGAAAAATTTAAAAGCCACTGATTTAGTGTAAGCAACTGTTTCTGAGACATGGGGAGACGGAGGTCCAGAAAAAGCAAACCACCTGCTTAGGGTCCCATGGCAGGAGACATAGCAATAGACAGAACAGAAGCTGGGGCGGTTTTTCTAGCTTCAGGTCACTACTAAAGATCCCCATGTGAAAATTTTGTTGAACTAGCTGAGCTGGGGCTGTCTGTGCTACTAGTTTTTAAACAGCACCCAGGAGTCTTACTGTACAGAATAGGACTCACTGAGAATCTACGTCAACCCTATCAGGCAGCAATGGTTGGTTATAAGATGCTCTCACAGATAGGGAAACTGAGGCTCAGAGAAGCAAAGTAACTTGTCTAAGGTCACAAATCCAGGAGGTGGCAGATCTGGCGTTCGTACCCAGGCCCATGTTCATTTCCAGGCCTGTGCTTTATGTAACCTTGAGGAGCTGGGGTCGTGGGAGGGAAGGCTGACACCCAGTATTCCAGGTGCTTTTTCTGGCAACTCCAGGGGGTACTTGGGGAGCGCTTTGCTGCTTTTTCATAGAAGTTTAGCTCAGAAGGACCCTTGCCTGGCTCCTTTGTGCCTGCCACTCTGCCCCCATTCTGTACATAGATTTGGAGTGTGTGCAGAGATGGGAAATTAATCTTCTTAGCCTAAGAGCGAATTAGGAGACTCAGTCTGCCACAGAAAGGATCTGGCGAGACACCCCTGCCCCCTCAACAAGCAGGAATGAGCCATTCAGGCTGCCTATCTCAGTGGAGAGAACACAGGGGCTAGAAGTGCTAGCCGGATGCCCTCTCTGAGATTTATAAACCATCCCTGTTGTGCCAGGCCCTATTCAGGATGCTCGGGACACAGGTAACCACAAAGGCATACACTCAATGGATGCTGAACATTTCTGTGCACCAGGCCATGTCCTTAGCACATTCTTTAATGCTCATGACAAACCGAGATGGCTCCGCTTTCCACTCTATCATGGGAGAGACGAAGGAACGTGGCCAAGACCACATAGTGATTGAGTGGGGGAAGGGAAGGGAACTTTGGCTTCAGCCACCGAGCTGTACATGGGGACGTGAACCACTCTGTGTGGCTATATACAGCGTAGTAGATGGATCCTCGTGTGATCGCGTGTGGAGCGTGTATTCCTGTATACAGACGCCCAGGCCAGTAGAGGGGTGTAAACACACACAGGGGACACTGGACGGCACCCCCGAGCTGAGGACAGCAGGCAGATTATGTCTGGGGATTTCCACAGCTGCGATCTTCCTTGCCCCTGGCTCAGTGCTACACTGTGGCTGGGAGTCTGCCTGGGGTTTGGAAAGAGCCTGAGGTTTTGGCCTCAGGCGGACGCGGGTTGGGACTGCGGTTTTCCCACCATAGCCCCGCGGTTGTCAGCGCCTTAAACTCTCTGGGCCGGGCATTATTCTCATAAATAAGGATCGAATTAAAATACAGCCTCTCAGAGTCACACATTGGTGGCGCGAGGATGCCCGATTGTAAGGGAACCAGCCGAGAGGGCGGGGGGTGGTGTGTGTCCCCGGGACCCGCGGAGCAGCCCTAATCCTGCCTCCCCTCTCCCCTCTCCCCGCAGCGCTGGTCGCGGGCGGCATCGTGGGTCTCCTGTTCGTTGTGTTCCTGGTGCTGCTGCTGGTGTACCGCATGAGAAAGAAGGACGAGGGCAGCTACGACCTGGGCAAGAAGCCCATCTACAAGAAAGCCCCCACTCACGAGTTCTACGCGTGAAGCCCCCTCACGGGCACCCCCACCCCCACCCCGGCCTGGACTTTGCGGGAGTGGAAGGGTGGATGCTAGGGGAGGGGGTGGGCAACCTAATACTGACCTTTCAGTATCTCCAGCTCTGATTCTAGTTTAGTGTCAGGAGAAGAGACCTCGTGTCTTCCGTGGTTCCTGCCCGGCTCTTCTTGATTTCTCTGGGCCTCGATGGTCCCAGCAGAAAAATGGGGCGACACGTGGCCTTTCCAAAGGCCACCCTGGGGTTGGATCATCTCTGAATCTTCCAGCCTAGCCTGAATCCCACCCCATGCAGAGCTCGGGGTGGAGGGGTGCTGTGTGACTCCTGCCACCCCCTGCTGCAGCCCCCCCACCCCCCACCCAGCGGCCTTCCTCCCTCTGCGGGGAGCCGGGAGAGCAACCAGAGCCTTCTGCATACTGAGTCTCGGTGGGGACGTGTGATCATGCCACAGGTGGGAGACCTTGGGCCGTTCTGGGCTCTTTCAAGTGACTTTTGGAAACCGACCTTTTTAATTTTGGTTGGGGGGGAGAGAAGTAACTGAAAGTACACACCGAAATGGATCTGCTCAATATTTGTAAACCTATTTTTAGTGGGCTATTTAAAAGGAAAACAAGAAGATTCATTCCTTACTGCAGAGACGGCTCCCACTCTCGCAGGCCTCCACGGCACCTGCTGAGTCTGTATTTAATGTTGTTTTGTTTTTGTGTCTCGAAAATGAGAGAAGAGCCGGAGATATGACTTTTATTAATATTTTTTATTATTTATAGCTTCAGACAGGGCCTCTTCCCTCTTCTCTTTAATCCCCTCCCCCCTTTTTTTTTATACTTCACACTCCCCTGCTCATGAACTTGGCCCTTTCTGAGGCTCCTTCCTCTAAGAAGTAGCTTTTGCTGAAATATAGTTTTCTAGCAGATCCCAAAATATAATGTTGGGGACGGTGGGATATTTGTGTCTCTTTTCTTGTAATATATTATTATTCTTCCTTGGTTTTAGAACAATAGATAAATATATTTTTTCAGGAACTAGTGTGATATTTCCCATTTGAAGTTGGCTGGTGATTGAGTGACTGAATTCTGTGCAGCCGGTGGGTTTGGCCTCTCGTCCTCTTGCCCCGCGCCTGGTACCTTCTTCCCATTGGGCCCATCTGGGTGGTCCTTGGTTTGCTTTCTCCAAGCTGCAGGGTTGTACTGCCTGATGTGTGCATGTGGCTCTTTGAATTTACGTCAATTAAAATGACCTGAAGTTACAACTTCATTCCCGGGCCACACTAGTGGCATTTCAGGTGCTGGGTTGTCACATGTGGTTGAACATGTGACTCTAGAATGTTCCATCCATGAACAGCGCTGCTCTAGAGGACTAAACTGGCCTCAAGGTCATAGCTCCAGCATTGCTGGGATGACACTTGTCTCCCTGTGTGTGTGTGTGTTTGGGGGGGCCGATTTAGGCCCCAACTGGAGACAGCTCCCTGGGAGACCATCCTGCCTGCCGGAGAGGAGAGGCCTGGTGGCTTATTCTGGGCAGGCCGTGAGCTCCTGGCCCCACTGGCTGGAGTAGGGGCTCACCTCTCTTGCACCCCGGTGGTCATCAGCTCCCTTCACCATCCCCAACTTCGGGTCCCAGCTGGCTGGGTCCTTTTCTGCCCCCCAAAGCCCTTTTTCTCAGGCTGTGTTGAGAGTGAACCGTCTCTTCTGTAGCCACCTCTCACACTTGTCTATTACCAATTTTTTGATAAAAAGATAATAAAAACCTGGTACTTTCTAGATCGCCTGTCTGTGTCATTTACATTTGTAACATGTCATCCTCTGATTTTGTACCCCTCGTATCAAAGTGGAGGAGCGCGTTCCCCCAACGCTCTTTGGGGTAATAGACACTGGGGACAGATGTGGGGCATATGGGTTTTGTTTCGCCTGCCGCATGTTTAAAGCATAAATGCACATAAATCCCTAATTTTATAACAAATTGGTTACCAACTGTAAAACTCAGGACGTTTCCCATAAAAATCCAGATTCTCTTGCTTCTCTTGGAGAGAAGTAAAAAGATCAAGATCTGACAACTCTTGGCCCACGTGGCGGTCCCCGGGAGTTGCTAAGTGGCAGGGGCCCACCGAGATGCGGGCTCACTGCCCGGCACCGTCCATGGCCCACGTGACGCATGTCACCTGCTGGGCCTTCGCAGGTGTTGTGCTGGGCAGGCGTCTCTTGTTCGATCCTCTTAAAGCCTGTGTGCTGGGTAAGATTCTTTACCCACCTGCCCTCCACCTTTCTGTAAAGTTGAAGCTTACTTCCACATCATGGGTTTTGGGTTGGCTTCCCTTGCGACCCAGTGCTTTGCTGGGGTGGCGAGAGGGATGCAAAGAGGAACCGGTAGTGGTCACAGCAAACCCTGCTGGTGCATATCAGGAAATCATTCTCAGTGCTTTGCACATTAGCCCATTTGAATGCCGCATCCACTCTACAGAGCAGGTACTGCTAGTATCTCCATTTTACGGTTGGGAAAACCATAGCTTAAACCGTAGCAGCTTAAAGGTTGAATAGGAGGCCCAAAGCAATGCAGTTTACAAGTGTTGGAGGTTGTGGTAGTTAGATTCAGTTGTCAACTTGGCCAGGTAAAGGCACCTAGTTCTGTTGCTGTGGACATGAGCCAATGGTACGTGAACCTCATCTGTTGCTGATTACACCTGCAGTCGGCTAGGAGGCGTGCCTGCTGCAATAAATGACGTTTGACTTAATTGGCTGGTGCTTAAATGAGAGACTCAAGGTAGCACAGCCCAAGCAGCTCAGCATGCCTCATCTCAGCACTCGCAGCTCAGCCCAGGCCTTTGGAGATGCAGAAAGAAATCACCCCGGGGAAAGTTGTTGGAACCCAGGGGCCTGGAGAGAAGCCAGCAGAGACCATCCTGTGCCTTCCCATGTAAGAGGGAACCTCAGTGTAAAGTTAGCTGCCTTTCCTCTGAAGAACTAACAAAATAAATCCCCTTTTATTAAAAGCCAATCCGTCTCTGGTGTGTTGCATTCCGGCAGCTAGCAAACTAGAACAGAGGTAGAATCTGAATCCCAGCAGTCAGGCTCCAGAGTCTGCCAGAAAGGGGTTATGTGGCCTCGGGCCCCTTCACTGGAGGTTCCTTAGCCCCTTCAGCCTTCAAGAGGTGAGTCTGCTCTCCGCGCCCACTCAAACACCTCCAGACACCCTTGCTGTACTTTATTTTCCTGTATCTCATGAGTCTCGAGTGGGTCTCTATTCCTTGTAACTCGCGTCTCGCAAAAGAGTGTCACATTTCTTAGACCTGTGCTGTCCCAGGCAGTAGCTGCTAGCCACGTGTGGCTATTTAAATTTAAATCAATTAAAATCAAATAAAAATTCCGGTCTTCAGTCTTACGAACCAGATTTCAAGTGTTCAGTGCCCACATGTGCCTAGTGGGAGAGAACATTTCCATTACTGCTGAAATTCCCATGGGACAGGCTGTGCGGGATGGGATGAGACCAAGGGTTCTTGCTTTCACCTTCCACCAGCTCCACCAGCCTACAGGGAAATAGATCAGTGCCGCAGTAAGGGCTCCGCAAGTGGTACTGCACCATCTTTTGGTTAAGAGGGGCTAGGAGACCCCTGAGTTAGTTATCTGTTGCTGTGTAACATTACCCCCAAATTTAGGGTCTGATAACAACATAAATAATATCCCACGAAGCTTCTCTGGATTAGGAATTTGGGAGCAGCGCAGCTGGGTGGTTCTGAATCGGTGTCTCATGAGGTTGCAGTGAAGATGTGGGTTGGAGCTGAGGGCATCTGAAAGCTTGGGTGGGGTTGGACGATTCCTTTTCTAAGGTTCCCTCAACATGTCTCAAGCTGGTGCTGCTGTTGACAGGAAGCCTCAGTTCAGGCTATGTGGATCCCCAAAGGGCTGTCGAGTTCATGACATGGCAGCTGGCTTCTCCCACGGTAAATGAGCCAAGAGAACAAGGTGGAAGCTGCAAAGTTTGGAAGCCGTACATCAGCCACTTCCAAAGTACCTACTGGCCACACAGGTCCACGAGGGGACAACACAGGGCAGGAATGTCAGGAGGCCAGGCTCGCTGTGAGTCGCCTTGGGGACTGGTCATGGACGTGGGTTAATTAACGCTGGACATGGGTTCATTTATTTGGTGAGCTGAGTTGAACTTGGCACACTTGGGATTATTTCTGAGAAGGGGCAGAAATAATGTGAAAAGTTTTTTGTCCAGTGGGTTCTGGACAAAACTGGGCCATTTTTGTCAAGATCCTGCAATCTTCTGAGGCCTCAGAGGCGGTGATCTTTGCATGGGGGCGAGTCTGCCTGGGACATGGTCCGGCCCACAGGGCAAATAGATGGCCCCCTGCCAGTAAGAGATTTGGAGGAGCAGCAGAGGCAGAATTTTAAGATGGTCTCCAAGATTTTTATCACCCACTGTGCACACCCCACATAATCCCCTTAAGTCTGAGCAGGACCTTATAAATATGATGTCATTCCCCTGATTAGATTCAGCTGATGTTGAAAAAAAGGGAGTTTATCCTGGGAGGACCTGATTTAATCAGGGGAAAGCTGATTAAAAGAGGGCCTGGAACCTTCCTGATAAAAGTGATGCCCCCCCGCCCCAGTTGGCCTTCAAGAAACAAGCTGCCATGAATTTTACAGCTGCAAGGAAACGGATTTTACCGATGAGCTTGGAAGAGGATCTGGGGTCTCAGATGAAACTGCAGCCCTGGCCGACACCTCAATTACGGCTTCCCAGGTCCGGAACAGAGGACCCTGTGCCTGCAAACTGATAAATGTGTGTTGTTTTAAGCTGCTGACTTTGTGATCATTTGTTAGCAAACAAATACAGGGTGGTTCCTTCCCCTCCAGGAGCTGTCAGCCCTCCATCTGTGACCTGGAGGAGAGGCCAGACATCAGTGCTGGAGGAGCACGACACAAAGGCAGTTGGCGGCCCTTTAAAATGGTGCCGTGGACCGGGCTCTTTGGAAAGTGCCTTATTAATTATTTTAATCTTCAGAACACCCTGTGAAACAAGTACGAACAGGATGCCCATTTACGGAAGAGGAGACTGAGGCACAGGGAAGCCGGGCGACTTGCCAAGCTCACCCCGCCGGTACATGCAGCTTTGCTTCCAAAATGATTGTCTGAAAAGCCCCTATTAGGTCACCTTTAGATAAGGTGACCCCTCTGAAAGTATAGACGGATAGGGAGTGCGAGCAGAGGAATCTCTAAGTAGTATTGTTATGCTAAGGCAGGGTTTAGAGGCAGGGGAACTGAGGCTCCTAGAGATAATATCACTTGCCTAAGGGCAAACAGGCGGTTAGTTGACAAAACCAGGAATGAAGTCAGGCCCCCAGGTCCCCAGGCAGGGTGAGCGCTAACCATGGAATTTCAGACACCAGCCAGCGGCAGGGGGGAGGACGTTTTGGAGGAGGCGGGGGCTTGGGGCTTGAGCTGGGCGGGGTGGTCCCCACTTCAACACCCTTTAACCAGGGCCAGCGCCTTCCCCAGGGCTTGCCCAACCCTCGCGTCCCCCCGTGGTGGGGGGCAGCCAGCTGTGGCAGGTGTTTCCCAGCTCACCCACAAGCGCCCCACCAGCCTCCGTCCTCTGGGGCCAAGTCTGATGGGGGGACTTTTTTGTGGTGAGTATGCTCACAGGCCACTGAACTTTGATCTGGTCTGGTTAGCTTTGTTCCCCTTAACCCACCGCCTCTCCCACCACCCTCACAGGCGCGAAAAACAAAAGAGAGAGAGAGAATCCCAAAGGTCAACGCCGAGACCTGGAGACTAGCTTATTAAGGGTGGAACTTCAGGCAGCAGGAGAGCTGGTAGGTCTGGAGATTTGGAAACAGAAATTTTGGCCATATCCTCATTCCACCTGTCCCCTATCCCCCCACACAAACAAACAAACAAACAAACAAACAAAACAAAGGCACGAGCATGCTTCAGCTACCTGTATGGTAGAGTGAGAACTTGAAACACCCCTCAGAGCCCTGGACTTGACACCAGGAGCAGAGGACCCGCAGCGAGCTCTGCCATCAGCCTGCTGACTGACCCAAACCTAGTCCCCTCTACTCTCTGAGCCTCAGTTTCCCCATCTGTAAAACGAGGAGGAACTATGTACTGCAGCAAGGACCGTCGACCCTGGGAGAGGCTGCACATCATGCAGATGCCTGGGCTGTACCCTCAGGGATTTCAATTCAATGGAGGATTGGATCGATATCTGTGGCATGGCCTGGATACCGATCATTTTTACAGCTCTGTTGGTGATTCTAATGTGAAGATGGCTAACTCAATCCATAAATGAGCCTTAGGGTGTTTGATAATTCCCTGGAAATATTCAAACTTGTGGGTGCAAAGCTCCAAAGGGTCCTGAGACCATGGAAAAGGTTGGGATTATTTCTAAGGGCCCTAACAAATTGGTCTTTTAAATGGTAATAATCATTAGGTGGGGAATGGTGCCGCCCGCTGGTGCCACTTTGCAATTGCAATATCCAAACACCTGCCAAGGCAATGCACTAGGCTATTTGAGCGCCAACCCCACGTACAGGGCGTTGGGCCCTCCAGGACACCCAGCGACGAGAGCCCCTTCCCACGTGGGCCCCCTCCCACGTGGGCCCATGGTCTGGAGGGGACAATAGACATGTACGGAAAGCCCTTTGGTCCAAGGTGGGCAGTGGCATGGTCCCAAGTAAGGTTCTGTGAGAAGACAAGGCGGCACTAGGGCCCGGCTGGCTTCAGGGGCGGGTTTACTGCTCTGCCATCGCTATTTTGAAGAACTTAATCATCTTTGAACAAGGGGCCCTGCCTTTTCATTTTGTTCTGGGTCCCACAGATTGTGTAGCCGGTCCTGCCTGGGGCAGTCGGGGAAGTGAGCTCAATCTGGGTCTGCAAGGCAGGACGGAGGTGGAGGTGGAAGTTGGAGGGAAGGCAGAAGCATAGCCCGGTGGGGGAAGAAGAGGTGGAGTGCTGAGCACGTGGTGATTGGAGCAGAGTGGGGGAAGGAGACAGACGGTCAGGGTTACACGGGGCTGGGGAGAAGACGAGTTTGAAGTCAGATGGATTCAGTTCTTTGAAGAGGAACTCCAAGAACAGTCCAGCAGCTGGAGCTAAGAAGACAGGCCAGGCCTGAGGTTTTGGGGTCACAGATTCCAAGTGAGAGTGAAGGTGGGACCAAGGGTCCCAGGGAGGCCTGAGGGTTGTGTGGAAGCAGACAAAGCTGCATGGCTAGGTTCAGGCCCAGCTAGGTCCTCGGCTTCTGGAACTCCTGCCCTGGGGAGTAGCAGAGGATACTTCCTGAAGGCAGTGCTGGATGGACCCCCCAACTCTCCATGCACTATGCTATGAAAACCCTCTTTAGCCTCTCTGTAAGTAGCTTCCTGCTGGAACATGGCCAGGGACAGTGAGCTCGTACCCTCCCAAGGCAGTCATTAGGTCACATTTCTCATTCAATTTGTTTCCTGCATTCCTCAGCCATGATTCACCCTCAGGGGCCAGAAGGGGCTTTGAACAGGCCCCTTCCTCAACCCTCACAGTGGGTTCCAGCCTGCTGATGGCAGGGCTTCGCCAAGACTTTGGAGAACCTCATGAGCAAACCCTATTTCCTCCCCTCTGGGAAACAACTTCCTCTTTCTCATGGGGCTTTCCATGTTCTGGGGGTGAGGGGTGGAGTGTTACAGGAAATGAGCCTCTCCGCAGACGTCAAAAAGGTCCCAGGTGGTTAGAGACCTGAACCCACGTTTCAGATCAGGTCTCCCCATTCAGCACCTTCAGGAGCTCACCCAGAAAGCTGGCACCCACGGTGCCAGGGCATCCTTGGTTCCAACAGCCCAAGCCAGAGCCCTGCCTCTTCTTCCGCCTGCATGTAAAGCACAGCCTAGGCAGGTGGGCAGGTCCATAGGGAAAGGACTTTGTTTTGACTCCTGGGCCCAAAGCAGGGAAGCTGCTCTCAGCCAGAGATGCATACAGGCAGTCCGGCCATCCTCCCCCACGCTGTCCCGGGAACATCTGTGTGAAGGGCTCCTGCCCTGGCCTCTGCCTTGGGGTGCAGCCCTGTTTGGATGGAGGGGACGCTGTAGGGTCAGTTGTTCCCAGATCTGTTAGGTGGCTTGAAAAGATGCTTTTTCTGCTCCACCAGATTTGTGGTTCCTTTTTCTCCATGGGGTGGGGTGGAGGGGACTGGGGAATGTCCCTGCTTGAGGACTGGGCCATACAGACCAGACTCGGCCTTGGACAGAAGTTGATTCTAGCCCAGCCCAGGAATCCCATCCTCAGGACTAGCCTCTTGCTGGGCCAGGGTGGACGGTTAGACAGCAATGCCTGGCCGCTGTTCCTGCAGTCTGCCCAGAGCTCACAGTTTAAACCGGGGCAGGGGCACAGCGCTGCCTTCAGGCAGGGAGCGCGAGGGGCGGCTCTGAGTGTTGCAGGGTGGGACCCAGTACTCCAGGGCTGGAGGGACCGGTGCCCCTGGAGAGATCCAGGGCCCCAGGCGGGACTCGGTGCTCCAGGCAGGCCCCGTGTTCCAGACCGGACCTGGCCTCACCAACCTGTGCCGCGTAACTGAGTGTGCACAACTGTATTTTCCGTTCACGACAGACACAGATGGGTACACGCCCCAGGCTGGGCGCCTCAGATCTGTGAAACGGTATGTGAGACGCAGGGAGAGGCTCAGAGAGACCAAGAGGAATAGTGAGCCAGAAGCCGAGAGACAGATGTGCAGACTAATGCCCGAGCTAGGAGGAGAATCATTTAGAGATGGAAACAAAGGCGGGGAGCAGCACACACGGGCCGCAGAACGCAGCACTCGGGTTGTGTCCTCGCGTGGCTAAGGCCAAGTGAGCCGCGCAGGGCCGGGCGGGCAGGGCAGATGGGCGTTCCGTGGCCCAGGCCGCGGGCGTCACCCGCGCGGCGGGGGACGGGGAGGCGGGCCCCGGGCGCAGAGGAGCGGCCCCGCGAAGGTCCCGGCGCGCGCCCCGGCGGCGGGCGGCGGGGAGCCCGGGCGCGCCTATGTCTGGATGAAGAGGTGGAAGTTGGTGCGCGTGAACTCATGGTGGATGCTCTCCAGGAGCGCGTCGGCGTCGGCGGCGGGCTCGGGGACGCCCGGGGGCCCGGGCCGCGCGCCGTACTCGGGGGTGAAGCTGAAGGAGAAGGCGCTGGCGTAGAAGAGCCCGTCGGCGCGCACGAGGCTCAGGGGCACCGTGATGGGCGCGCGCAGCCAGCGCCAGTCGCTGCCGAAGGCCGCCACGTCGGGCACCACGCACATCAGGGACCGCGGGCTCCTGCGGGCGGAGGGCCGGGGCCGGGGCTGCCGTGACGCCGGCCACCCGCCGCCCCCGCGCGCCCGCTGCCTGGGGGCACCCCCACACCTGTACAGGGTTTCGGCCTCCACGTCTCCGAACCACACCTTGAGCCCCGCGTGGAAGTTCTCACCGTGGAGCTCCAGCGTGGCCACGTCGCCCCCGCCGCTCAGCTGGAGGAGGGTGGGGCAAGCTGGGGCTGGGCTGGGGTGGGGTGGGTAGGGGTGGGGGGCGAGAAGTCCGCAGCCCTCCCACGCCAGCACCCCGCCCCCTCCCCACCCCACCCCACCCCCGGATCTGGCAGGGCCGACGCCCGCCCGTGCCCCTCTGAGCCTCCCAGCGTCCCGATTCACCTCGAGGGTGCTGATGAGGGGCACGGGGGTGACGGGCTCCCGCGTGCACGATGCCAGGCTGGTGCTGAAGGAGAATTCCACCGACTCTGTGCCGATGATGGTCCAGCAAGAGCTGTCGTTGAGCAGCGCCCTGTGCGCCTCCTTGGGGCAGGGGGAGGCCTGGGAGGAGACCCCAGAGGGAGGGGCAGCAGCTCCGGCCCGCGGCCACCAGCGCGCGGGGGTGGGGGGGCCAGCACGGGGCATGGGCGAAGCATTAGGCCCAGCAGGGGCCCAGTCCTTGGCTCTAGGTTTAACTGTCCTGTGAGCTTGGATAAAACCCTGAACTTTTCTGATTCAGAGTCAAATAAGCTCCTTAGACAACTGTTTTCCAAAGGTCTTGTTTTCTTAGGGTTCTAGAATCCTATTTTTTTTTAACATTATGCAAGCCTATGTCCTAACATTCTACAACTTTATTATTCTTTGGAACTAATATTGTGCAATAATAATGACAGTTATTGTCTGCATGTCATGGTTCTATGACTTAATATTCCCTTGGGAGTAATACTGTCCAATAATACTATTCTTTGGGAAGGAGTATTGCTTAACCATATTAATTGTTCATATTTTTCCTCCATTTTTTGCTGGTGTCCCAACAGTGAATGCTTCTATCAGTCCATGGGAGACAGCATTGCTCAATAAGGAGCAGCTAAGATGATGATGATGAACTTATGCTCTCTGGTTCTCCATGTTCTGATTTTCTAGGAAGCTTGGTGCCGATATCCTCTGCCTCTCACCTGGAATTGCACCACCTTCTCTGTGGCGAGGCATAAGTAGGTGCCACACCCTCCTGGAGGACCCCCTGGAAACTGGAACGCACACTTATGCAGCTGGGAGATGGGCTCGTCCACATCGAGCAGCGCACACTGCTTGGCTACTTTGCGTATGATCTGCAGCAGAAGGGTGCCAGAAGATTGGCACCAAGGAGCCCAACACCCAGAGGCTGCCCTCCCAGCCAGCCCTCTGCCCTCCCGGAGCTGTGCAGGCTTTGGGAGATTTTCCCTGAGCTTCCTCGCTGCACAGCCCCACAAAGCAGAGAATCCCCAGAGTGAAAATAGGTTTCTTCCCACCTTGGTCCCCCACCCTCCAGTCCTGCTCATGTAGGTCGAACCCTCTGCATGGAGGGCCTCCCACCCCAGGTGTGACCTCTCTCCCTTTCTGTACCATAGGAGGGAGGGTGATGCCGGTGACAGTGCAGACAAGCTGCACAAGGGAGCCATAGCGGACATAGCCCTCTTGAGGCGGGAAGTCCCCTTGGGAACAGCGCTCATCAGCTGGAGATAGAAGGAAGGAAGGAAAGAGGGTTCCAGGGGCCCCAGGCTTCTGCCCCAAACTCCGCCCTTCCTGCCTCTGACACCTACCCTTCTGGGTAGGTTTGGCACGCAAGAGAAGCAGCTAAGTCTCAAGGATCTGAGCCTGGAGAGGCCACTTGTGGCTGTCCCCACAAATGTCTGCCCCTTGGGGTGGGAGTTTGGGACAGGCAGCTTAATCAGGATTAGGGGAAGGGCATGGGTGTTGGAGTCCAAATAGCTTGGACCGTCACTGACTCCCTGGGACCTCTGGCATGTCATTTTGCATTTCTGAGCTTCTTCCCTTCCTTGAGGAAGGAGTTGGGGTGAGCAGGAAGGCAGCAGATGCGTGGACAGCGCCCAGCCCCGTGGGTGCAGGCGTCATTACCCAGGTGGAGCGTGAAGGCTGCCCACTGGCGTGCACTGGCTACAAAGGCTCCGTCCTCCACGGAGAGGTAGCGTGTGGAGACTGTCTGGGAGCGCAGGCGGTTGAAGAGGGAGACCTTTGAGCCCGAGGATATGCACACTGTGAGGGGACGCAGAATCAGTGCCCCGGCCTGGCTTGGTCCCTTGGATTTGCTGGACAATTTCCAATCCTCTGCCCCCACTGCCAGCCTGGCTACTGTTCCCACTTGACGTTCATTTACAACAGCTAGTTATTCAATACCCGCTCCAGTACTGCTTCCCTATCTTTCTTTGAGTATGCCTTTTTGCTGCCCAAGTATTCTTTGGTTCAACAAACAGAATTTTATCATGTAATCACCGAGAGCCCACTTTCTGTAGGCAACGAAGAGTGAATTAGACCCAGCTTTATTCTGGATGAGTTCGCGGTCTTGAGACAAGGACACAAATATAATTTCAGTATGTTGTGAAAGGGCTGGTGACCTGGGAGGGCTTCCTGTAGGAGATCATACTTTCAAATGAGTCATGACATAGGCAGAAGTTGCAGAGGGGACTGCATAAGCAAAGATGGTGCAGCACTTGACATTTATCTCTTCCAGCCTCTTGGGCATACTCAGAGTCACAGTTTGATGATTTCTGATTGAACTGTGATCACCAGAGAGAAAGCACGGGATCATCTACCCTATTCCCTCATACAGTAAGGCACACAGTAGGCGCTCAATTTATCCTTAGTGCAAGGTTTGAGCCATTGAATCATAATGATAGATAAGATTTATTGTGTGCTGCTATTGTTCTAAATACTTTATATGTCATAGCTCATTTGATTCCCTCAACAGCCCTGCGAGGTGGATAATATTCTCTCCATTTAACAGAAAGCAACATGTTCATGGTCACAGCCAGGAAGTGGCAGAGCCAGTATTGCCACTCAGGCTCTGGAACCTGCACTAGCTATGGCACTCTTCCGCTTACCACCTCCTTGGCTCTTTCCTGATCCTGCCTGGATCTGAGGCACTACACGGGTGTTTAATAGAAGAAGGCAAGTGTGGTTTAGTAGTAGGAGCTGACTTTGGGAGTCACACCCACCCAAGTTCAAATCCCAGCTGGGCCACTTCCTACTGGGCAGTCTTAGGTAAGGCACCCGGAATGTGATGGGCACTTGATAAATGTTACTTGAATGAATGGATGAACATTCCAAATCTTTGTCTTCCTCATCTATGAAATACCTACCTGACAAGGACACGCTGAGCATCAACTCAGAACGATATATGGAAGGGCCTGCCAGGAAAGCCTCTCCTCCGTCTCCCCCCACCCCTCAGGGATGCCATTGTATAATAAATATACAGATTCTGAAAGCCCCCAGCCCTGGGATTTGTCACTTGACATCTAGGGCAGTGTTTATCTCAAACTGGCCTCTTTGATCAGCGTCTCTCCCGCTAGACTGTGCTTTCCTCCAGTACAGACACCTGCCCTCATTTTATATAGATCCAATACCTAGCAGCGCCAGGCACACGATAGGTACTTCATAAATATTTCAAACTGAATTTCCTCTGCTCTCTTTTTGTCATTTCTAAATCTGCCCCTGGGCCGTCACCTGCCTGCCATTTTTGTCAGCTCTGGGTCCCCACCTCCCACCCCTTCGCTCCCTCTCCTCCCATCGCCAGGCCTAAGCCACACCCACTCGCCCAGGCCCCGCCCCTCGCCCCTCAGACCCCGCCTCTCTCCCGCGGACCCCGCCCCGGGGGCCCAGGCTGCCCCCCACCCCATCCCTGTGGCTCCGGGCCTGACTCAGCTCCCGGCTCCTCCGCGCCCCGCCCGGCGGCCCGGCTGCGCCCCCGCTCACGGTCGGTGTTTTTCAGCGACTGCTTCTTCTGCGAGGGCTTGGAGATGACCTTGATGAGGCGGCTGTGGAAAGTGCCCAGCTCGCGGCCACCACGTAGCACCAGCCGCAGCACCAGCCGGAAGTGCTTCCTCTTGTCCACGTCCGAGATGTACAGGGTCTTGGCGCAACCGAATTCCTAGCGGGCTCGGGGACAGGAGGCCGTCTCATTCCAGCCTCGGCGGCGCGAGGCATCAGCCTCCCCGCGACAGCGACCTGCAGTCCACCGGAGGGGGCCAGAAGCTCCACGTGCGGTGGAGCTCGTCCCCAGGGCGGCACCCCGGCCTCCCGGCCCCGCTCACCTCCTCCTTCCTAGCTCTTGGCTGTCCCGAGGGGAGTGAATGCAGCACCCCTCTCCAAGCCGAGGCAGGGATGGGAGCAGGAGTCGGACCCTCTCCCGTGAGCGCTCACCCTGGAGTCCGGCTGCTCCTCGAAATTCAGCTTCTGCGTCTCGGCGGCGCTGCCGGACGCTCCGTCCAGCCCCATGTAGCCGCACACCGTGGGCCCCGTCTCCCCGGCCTGGTGGGCTGCAAAGGGACGCGGGCGGGCTCAGGGCGCACTCAGGTGCCACGCAAGCTCGGCTCTCGCCGCCAGAGGGCGCGGCCAGGCTGAGCCCGCCAGCCGCCCCGCTCCCGGGCCCTGCTGCGAGCTCGTCCTCATGAGGCAGGCGGCCGGCAGGCAGCCCGCGGGGCTCAGTCCGCCCTCACCTTTCCCCTGCACGGCCTTCACCCTCCAGCCGGGACCTGCCAGGTAGACACAGGGCGGGGGGCAGAAGAACCTGCGGAGACACGTGAGCGCTGCAGTCGGATACCCAGCTCAGCGCTGGCAGACTTGAAGGCATCTCCAAGTACCGTGGACTCGTCAGAACCCTTGATTCCCCCGCCACTTTACCACCCCATTTAGACTTATTCGTGACAGTGAACCCCATTAACATCCAGATGTGCCCCCCAACACACACACCTCTCGTTTAGCCCATTAGTAGGTCCTGTTCACTCTCAAAACATATCCGGAATCCATTGGCTTCTTACCATGTCCACTGAAGTCTCAACCACCTTCCCAGATAGCCTTCTTGGGACACTGCATCAACCATCCAACTTGTCTCTCTGCTCCCATTCCTCCCCCCTACAGTTTCTTTTTCACACAACAGCCAGAGTGGTTTTATAAAGGCACAAATCAAATCTTGTTACTTCCCTTCTTCAAATCCTCCCCTGGCTTCAAATGCAAAGTCCACCCGTGATCTGGCCCCAGCTTACCTCCCCAACTTTTTAAGCTCACCCTCTTGTTCCCTAGTGGTTTCTTTTGTTCCTCAAACAGGCCAAATTGGTACCACCTCAAGGTCTTTGCATTTTCCCATCCTTCTAGTTGAAACACTCTTCGCCCAGATTTCCCCATGTCCGGCTCCATTTTAACATTCAAGTTTCCGTTTAAGTGTCACCTCCTAACAAGGGTCTTCCTTGACTTTTGCAGCTGAAGTACCCCTCCCCCCATCCGTTTCCTTCACATCACCCTGCTCTATTTCCCCCCCTAGCCCGCATCATAATCTCGAAGTATCTTCCCTACTGATTTGTGTGGAGTTTTTCTGTCTCTCCCACACTGGAATGAAAGTGCCACGAGAGCAGGGGCCGTATCATCTGCCGTGTTCTCCTGTATCCCCAGTGGGCACGCGGCGCATGATAAGTGCTCAGAAAGTAGGTGAATGAATGAATAAGTAGTTGTTGAAGGAATGGACTGGAGAGTCATTGGGATGTTCCGCTATAGACCAAACCGCCGCCTAGCGGTGGCTGCGGGGAAAGGCCCCAGGTCCGCCAATAGCTGACTCCTCGGCCCCGGGACACCCCCTCACCACGCCCGGCGTCTAAACGCCGCTAAGCCGGCCAGGGGCGCCCAGCGCTGAGGGCTGCCGGGACCTGGGGGAGGCACCCACCGCTTCTCGTTTCCGTACGATTTCTGGGCCACCTTGGCGTGCAGGATCCGCACCGTCTGCTCGCACTGCTGCTGCAGGCACCGGCGCACTCCTTCTCGCAGGACCGTGGCGCGCTCTGGGGATGCCCTGGGAGCGGGGCGGGCCCGACGCGCGCAGGGTGAATGAAATGAAGCCGGGGACGGGGGAGGCTCTCGATTGTGCCCCGCAGGCTCAGAGAGAGGAAGTGTCAGGGAAGGGAGGAGACGCGGGTGGCATGTCGTGGTCTAAATATTTGGGCTGCGCGGGGCTCGAGGCGGCCTGGATGGAGCCCACGAAGACCACCCAGACTCGGCTCCACGCGTCTGGCTCCGCTCCGGTTGCAGCCTGGCGCGCTGGGGAGCCCCGGCCGGGACACAAAGGCCGCACTTGTGCCGGCCCTGAGATGGGGGCGGGCAAATGTGAGGCGCACGGTTTCCCTTGAGGGGAAGGAGTTGGTCGATTTAAGCTTCCACACCCCAGCAAGGTCTGGACACCCGACAGGGAAGCGCCTTTGCTGGGCTCTCGGCCCGGCGCCTTCTCGCCTCCTGCCGGCAGGTGTCTCCAAACCCGGAGGGGCGCCAGAACCGGGTTCCCAGGTCCCCGGGGGGGGGGGGGGGTTGCGTTTGAGCCCTTTTGGGGTTAAATCAACACTCCCTCCCTCCTTCCCCGTGAGAAGGGGCCAGTTGCCATCCCGGCTTCTTTCCCTCGGCTTGGGGGTGATGGAGGAGTGAGCCACGTCAGAGCCTAGAGGCCCAGTGGCTTCTCAGCCTGGGTTTTGATGGGTGGGGTGGGTAGGCCCAAGGCCTAAGTAACTGCAGGGGACGTGTAAGTCGTCCCTGATGGGAGAGATTTGGGGAACCGGCTTAGGTGGGGCCCGCGGAGAGCCGTGAACCCTGAGGCTGCGAGTCCGATCCCTTGGCAGCACCCGGGTCCGGAGCCTCTCGCTCACTGCTGGAGGGGGGCAGCGGCGGGCCGGAGCCGGGCGGCGCCCTCGCAAGTGGGGCCAGGAAGCTGGCGGCCCCAGTCGGGCCCCGCTCCACCCCTTGGGGTTTTCCTCAGGGTCCCAATGCATTCTGGCCACCGCGCCGATCGCCACCCCAGCCGCCTGCGGCACCCGAATTCCGGCTCCGCAGCTCGCGTCGGCGGCGGGGAGGGTGGCGGAGCAGGGGCGCTTGCCCCGCCCCAGCCCACGGAGGAAGAGGAGTGGGTCGCTCCCTGCCAGTGGGAGGGGTCGCAGCCCAAGGTCCCCCTCCCCACCCGCCAACCCTGGGTTAAATGCGGCCGTCGCCCCCGCTCGCTCCAGCTGCCCGCCACTTCCCACCCAGCGCGCGTCGCCCCCGCGCCTTTACCTGGTCCAACCGCCCGGGAGGCTCGGCCCTTCGGCTCCGCTGTGCAGGCGCGCCTCGGAGCTGTCCGGCAGGCTCAGGTGAGTCAGAGGGCCCGGGGGCCCTGGGGATCCTGCGGGGGGTGGGGGGGCAGGCGTCCAGCCAGACCCGGCAGCTATATTCAACCGCTGGGCTGCACCCACCTGACCTGCCGTCCCGTCCACCTTGGTCGGGGCCCTTCCAACTAAGTAAGGCCGCCAAAGTGGGGACTCTTCCCTAATCTTGTCCCTCCAGGAGCCCCAAGAAAAGTCCTCAGGGAGCTCATTCCTCAGCTAACTCTTGAGGAATTTACTCATGGACCTCCCCTTCTTGGCCAGTCCACATTTCCCACCCTAAGCACAATTCTGAATCTTTCTCTTTAACACAAATATTCACTATCAAGAGGAGTTGTAGGTTCTAGCCTCAGTCCAGTTACCAAGTAGCTGTGTGACCTTGGGTGAGACACTACCCTCTCTGGTCCTAGTTCCTTTCTTTGTAGAAAGAAGGGGTTGGGAAAGTGATGAACTCTGAGGCAGTTGCTATATTGATTTTCAAGGATTCCTGGGTTGGGGGTGGGGTGCCAGGTGAGATGTTGCTTTGGGTCAAAGAGCAGGATAAATGTAGGCTTAAGATTTGGGACCTCAGAGGCTTCTGCAGATTGGAAAGGACTGGGGCCACTGTGCCATTACCTGTGCACTCCCCAGGAGTGCTGGTCTCTGTTCTGGCCTAAGCTAGAGAAAGCATTCCTCCAGCCCCCACCCCCACCCCAGCGCTGACACATCTGGCTTCAGCCATCCTCCCACCTTTTGGCCCTCAGCCTGCCCAAAGGTATTTTTGTTCCTAGACTAGGGGAACCAGGCCTGGAAGGCGAGGGAAGTGGAGTAGAATCCGGGATGAGAGGCCCCCGGAGTGAGGGGCAGGCACCCGACCTTGCTCAGAATAGGCCCATTCACGGAATTGGGTGGGGGGAGGCGGGGCTGCGGTTGGGTTAGGGGCGGCTGGCCCCTCTGCCATGAAACGGCAACAGGAAAATGGCTAAAAGCCTCAGAGTGGGCCGCGGGGGTGGAGGAGGGAGGGAGGGAATGGAAGAAAAAGAGGTTTAGTGACTCCGAGGCCCTGGGCTGCGAGGCAGCTCGGGAGGGGGGCAGCGGAGCCAGGAGGCGGGGATCTACTCCTGCCTAGGCAGCTGGGCGGGCCATCTTCTTGACTTTCAATCTCCTATCCGGGGTCCTTCGTGATTTTCAGAGGGGGGTGCCGGGCGGCGCGGGAGGGTAAGCCCTCACCTGCTGCCAGCACGGGGTCCATGGCTGCGCTCCCTGACCCCTCCGCTCCCTCGCAGTCCTCGGGCCGCGCGCGTCCAACGCCGCTGTTCCCGGGCCCCTGGGGACCCTTGCGTCCCGGGGCGCTCGCGCTGGATATATCCCGCCCGGGCCTTATCTCCAAGGCCCCTGCCAGCCCCTTATTTGTTCTAGGCAAGGGCACCTGCTGGGCAGCTGTGGGCTTCCCACAGCCACCCCAGCCGTGGCAGCAGGCCCGGGCGGGCGCCCCCTGGCGGCCACTGGTGAGAGCGCCGCCCTGCCGCGGGGGCTGTGGCCGGGCGCGGTGTTTCTGTGCGGGTGGGGCAGGCGGTCTGAAGGACAGAAGGCGCCCTGTGCGCCGAGCCCAGAGGGCCGAAGCAAGGAATGGGTCCTCTCCGCAGAGGTTTACCTCGGGAGAGAAGAGGGCGCGGGGTCTGGCCGTCAGGATCCCATAGGCCGTGGAGTCGGAACGCGCGGCACCGTCAGGTCCTTGCGGTTTAGCTCCGGGCACCAGCGTGTACCTTCTCTGAACTTCAGTTTCCTTATGTGTACGATGCGTGTACTCCTGAGCACTGCAGCTGTTCCCAGAACTGCCAAGAGGATTGAATGGTCCCGTGCAGCAAAGCATTTAACCCCGTGCCTGGCATTTAGGAGAGGCTTTTTTTTCTTTTTATAATTTGCATATTTTAATCAATTTGCTTGTGTAGTCACTGTTCTGAAGTCCCACAAGATGGATTCCTTGTTTTCCAGCAACCCCACTGTGAATTTCTTTTTATTATGGAAAATGTTGGACATAAAAGCAAAAGCAGAGAGATTAATAAAATAAACCTATGACACCACCTCCTTCCAAGTGTCCATCACCCAGAACTAGAGTTCTTTAAACACTATTATCTTACTATTCTCCTTCCTCCCTCCAGGCTGACACCCCTTTCTTCCTCCCCCCAGCGCCATGAGGGGCCTCCTATGCTTGCCACTGCCCACGTTGCTGCTCCTTCTCGGGCCCTGGGAAGCCCAGCTCCAGGTGGCAGGTGAGCGCCCCGCCCCCAGCGGGAGGAGGGAAGCCGCAGCACGTCCTCCCTCTGCAGCCAGCCAGGCCTGCTGGGGACAGAAAAGCAAGGGCTTCGGACCCGTATATGGGGCTGGGTTGGAGTTCGCCAATTCACTTCTTTAGCCTCAGTTTTCTCATCTGCAGGATGTGGCTTTTAGAGGTAACAAGGTTGGGCTCACAGAGAACTGCAATTCGGTTTCTAATTTTTAAAAATTAATTAAAGGGCGGGCCACAGTGGCTCAGCAGCAGAGTTCTCACCTGCCAATCTGGAGACCCTGTTCGATTCCCGGTGCCTGTCCATGCAAAAGTAAAAGAAAAGGAAAATTAATTTAAAACATTGGAAAATCAGGAGATTCTACAGAAAAATTCCGATTTGGTTCTTCTTCTCTTGAAAAGTCCAAGGATCCGTTCATAGCGGTCGCTTGCCCACAGGGAAATTTTGTCTGGAACCCCCCCGCTTTAGGAGGGAGTGGGCTCTGCAGGTGTCCACCTAACCAGTTCACCCAGTGATGCTGCCCGCCTGGCCGCT
Source organism: Myrmecophaga tridactyla (assembly GCA_004026745.1). Taxonomy (NCBI): domain Eukaryota; kingdom Metazoa; phylum Chordata; class Mammalia; order Pilosa; family Myrmecophagidae; genus Myrmecophaga; species Myrmecophaga tridactyla. The sequence continues at coordinate 3,497 of PVIY010033808.1, read as the reverse complement.
GCAGCCATCTGAGTTTGCCCCACAGTGGTTAGAGATTCTGCAAAATCCCCTAGCCTGGGTGCTCAGCAAATGCTGGATCAATGAACGAATCTAACCTGCATTTGCTAGGTTAATCCTGTGGTGGGCGCTGTAACGCCGGGATCGCCGCTTCCCCCAGAGTTTCCCTCGGGTGGGGCTTTGCAGACCCAGGAACACATCCGCCCGGGTCTCCCCGCAGGTCCCAGGTGCCGAACTGGGCCCCTGGATTTGGTGTTCGTGATTGACAGTTCCCGCAGCGTGCGCCCCTTCGAGTTCGAGACCATGCGGCAGTTCCTCGTGGGCCTTCTCCGTGGCCTGGACGTGGGACCCAATGCCACGCGCGTCGGGATGATCCAGTACTCGAGCCAAGTGCAGCGCGTCTTCCCGCTGGGCGCCTTCTCGCGCCGCGAGGACATGGAGCGCGCCATCCGCGCCCTGGTGCCGCTGGCGCAGGGCACAATGACCGGGCTGGCCATCCAGTACGCCATGAATGTGGCCTTCAGCGTGGCCGAGGGCGCGCGCCCGCTCGAGGCGCGCGTGCCGCGCATCGCCGTCATCGTGACCGACGGGCGGCCGCAGGACCGCGTGGACGAGGTGGCGGCGCAGGCGCGCGCCCGCGGCATCGAGATCTACGCCGTGGGGGTGCAGCGCGCCGACGTGGGCTCCCTGCGCACCATGGCGTCGCCCCCGCTGGACGAGCACGTCTTCCTCGTCGAGTCCTTCGACCTCATCCGGGAGTTTGGCCAGCAGTTCCGGGGTCGGCTGTGTGGTGAGTGAGGGGCTTTGGAATCATATATGGGGCTGGCCTCGACCTCTCCAGCGCCCCGGATTCCCACTTGCGAGCCGAAATCCCCTCCCACCAGGGTGTGGCCCCGCCTAGTCCAGTTTAGCCAGGTGCAGTTGAGAAGCCCGGACCTAGGCGCTCCCATTAAATGCCAGCTCTGTCCACTTTAGCTTGCTTCACCCATGGGGTGGCGGGGTGGGGGCGGGGGGGAGGAGAGGGGGCAACGGGACGAGCTCTCCGGGTTTACCACGGGCTGCGAGTCAGACTCCGACACCGCCCAGGCCCCACCCACCTAAAGTGCTGCTCTTCAAAGCCGAGAACAAAAGAAAGGGCCAAGCCCCGCCCACATGGGCATGGCCCCACCCACTCGACTGTTAGCTCCTCCCACGTGGGCTGCAGAACCTGCTCTTGTGACATTTGCACCCCTCCACCTCCTCCACCCTACCCCTGTCCCATTGGCACATCTAGCCTCGGGCACCCCTGCTATGACCCTGTACTGGAGCTACTCGACCCTATTCTCTCCCTAAGCCCTCCCGCCTGAATTCTGTCCCTAAGGCCTCCCTCCCCGAAATGATTCGAGTCCCACCTAAGGCCGTGCTTGAGGCCAGGGCCTGCCTCTGACCCCTTTCCCACCCACTACTTTTCTGGTGGAGGGTCCTTTCCATCTCTGTCCTGGTGATTCTAGTAAGTGTGTTTGCAGGGAAGGACCTTTGTGCTGAGGGGGGGACACAGCTGCCAGCACCAGTGTGTCAGCGCTCAGGGCACATTCCACTGTGCCTGCAACCCTGGGTACCGGCTAGCGGCAGATAACAAGAGCTGTTTGGGTGAGAGCTTCCCTTGCCCTGCAATCCTGAACCTTTTATGGCTCCCTATTGCCTGGACTTCAGTCCAAAAAGTCTCTGGAAGGGCCTTTAGAGGCAAAAATCCAGCTCCCTTACTTTACAGGCCTAAGAAAGGGAAGGTTTAGCCAAGGTTAATTCAAAACTCCTTAGTGGGACCAGGGCTAAAAATCTTCACCCTCTCTCCCCCCAGTTAAGTGGGTGGTTGGGTGGGGTTGTCTCCCACTTGCCTCCAATCTACTTCTCAGACCTGTTTCTGTCTTCTCACAGGCATGTTCCTACAGTTTCTGTTCCAGAGACATTGTTGGAATCTTCAGTTAGGATGGGCTCCATACAGCTCCCCCCTTCTCCCCACCCCGAAACTCACGCTGCTCATTCCTGCCTCTGCACCCCAGCTCTTTCTCTGCCCCTCACCTGAGCTGCCCTTACCACTTCTCTTTGTCTCTCCAGATCTTCCAAGGCCTAGTTTTCATTTTTGCTTTCTGAAAAGCTATGGCATGCGATGCCTTGCTTATACAATTGGGTTTTTCTTTTTCATGTGTATGTGTTTCCACTCTGTGATCGTAACAGCAGCTACCATTTACTGAGTCCAAATTAGTAGCAGACACTGTCTAGAAGCATTACATACAGAATCTCTGAACCTCCCTACAACCTGGGAACAGGGTATTGCTGTCCCAGTAAGGCAGATGTCAGCTGGGGGCTTGTTGTTTCTAGAAACTTAGGAAAGGTTGGCTTGAACCCCCATGGATGACCTGTGGGCATTCCAAGCCTTCCCAAAGATTTCTGGGAGTTCCTCAAGGGCTTACATACTAGTTGGTCGCCTCTGGCTCTGAGCTTCTGCTGAATTCTTTGGATTTACGATGTTGGTTTGATCTCACACGTGCTGTTCTTGTTCCGTGCCTGTAAATCAGCCCCCTTCCTTGGTTTACACACTTGTCTGTGTGTGTGTATGTAAGTGCGTACAAGTCCATTTTACTAAAGTTGCGTCTTTTACTAAAGAAGGCATGACTCACACACTACAAAGAAAGAAAAACCTGTCATTTATGATTGCCTATCAGCCACTCTCTGAATTAGTTTCTTAGGGCTACTGTAACAAACTGCCATAAACTTGGTGGCTTAAAACAACGCACATTTATTCGGTCACAATTCTGGAGGCCAGAAGTTAGAAATCAAGGTGTCGTCGGGGTCACTCTCCATCTGAAGCTTCCAGGGAAGACCCCCATCTCTGTGTGTGTCTCTGGATGTCCTCTCCTCTTCTTATAAGGACACCAGTGATTGGATTTAAGACCCACCTTTATCCCAAATGATCTCATCTTTTTTTTTTATATAGTATTTTTTTGTTCTTTTTTTAATAGTATTTTAAAAATGTTTACTTTTTTTTATTATTATCAAACCAACACGACGTACAAACATGAGCCTTCTTAACATACAAACATCCCTTACATAGTGTACAGTCAGTGGCTCGCGATATCATCACACTGTAGTATATTCATCACCATGATCATTCTTTAGAGCATTTACATCACTCCAGAAAAAGAAATAAAAAGAAAAAAGAAAAACTCAAACATACCATACCCCTTACCCCTCCCTCTCATTGACCACCAGTATTTCCATCTACCCAATATATTTTAACCATTGTTCCCCTTATTTTTTTCAATACCTCCTCCCACTCCCTTTCATTGATCACTAGTATTTCAATCTACTCAATTTAAAATGACCGCATCTTACTTTAATTAATAACATCTGCAAAGATCTTATTTCCAAATAAGGTCACATTCTGGGGTTCCAGGTGGACGTGGATTAGGGGAGGAGAGCACCAGCCAACCCAGTAGGTCCTGTTCCTTATGTCTCCAGCC
>PVIY010033807.1:0-27707 GCA_004026745.1 Myrmecophaga tridactyla | reverse complement strand
GCCTATAGGGAACAGGGAGGGGTAGGTATTGCTCGAAATGGTGGGTTGGCTGTATTTGGGGTGGGGATGTGGGGCAGGTACGTGCACTGGGGGCTGGTGGGGTGGGGGTGCCTGGAGCACAGCAAATGTGAGCAGGTGACAGGGTTCAGGTGCATGTGGTATGGGGTGAGTCACTGTTCACGGGACTGCACTGATGAGGGCAGGGTGCCCAAGGAATGTGGCCTGGCTTACTTCATAATCTCCAGCTCCTGTCTGTCCACTCCCGTGGGCTCCTTGCCTATGCTCCAGACTCCACCCCTCTGCCTCTCAGTTCCTCGGCCTCTGCATCCAGGTTGTACCATGTGGTGCAGAAGGGTCTCCCAGGTCAGCTGCACTCCCAAATTGCTGCCTCAGTTGCCCTCCTGTCCCTTATCTAACTTTTCTGTGGAGCATGGCTAATATTGAGCTAATTTACATCTGAATATCTTCATTTTAGTATGGGTGTGATTACCTAATACTCATTCTGCAATTCTTAATGAGAGATTTTATTCTTCTCACAAAGATCTAGGGTTCGCTTCCTCCCCACAGAGAGAGCTTGCTTTCCTGAAATGTTTGACAGTTGGCCCTAGTTAGGTTTAGAGATTGTAAGGGACTTATTAATAAAATTAAGATCAACTCTTAATGGCCATACCTCAGATAATAATTATTCAGTTTGGTTATAAAATTGTTTTTGAAAACTCATTAGCATCACTCCTGTGTAGCACACGATCATATTTTAGTGAAGGTTTTTTCTCCATCCAAATAATGCTCCTTCCTTAGTCCTGGTTGGAGAGAGTGGTAATTTTACAGCTCCTACATATAGACTTTAAACTGCCTGTGGCAACTGAGAATGTTTTACTTTCACATTTACAGCTTAAATTCCACTCAGTGTTCTTTTTCTATTTTTTAAAAATTACTGATTATTTAAATTCTTGTTGAAAATTTTATCCACTCTTGCATTGATTGAGAAGATTATGAAGTTAACCTGTCAGAGTCAATTAATCAATAATTCTTTGATTTCCATTTTTGTGCCCATTCCTGTGCTAGGTGCTGGAGGAGATTTAAAAGTTTAAGGGTTAGAAAGGAAAGACAATTCTTATTTAATGAGCACTGTGCTAATTGCTTTACTTAAAATATTTCATGTAAGCCTCACAACAACCCTGTGAGGTTAGGTAGTTTTCCCTACTCTGTAGATGAGAAGACCAAGCTTGACAAGAGCCCAGCCCTGAAAGTGGCCAAATAATATTGTAGCCTAGGTCTCTCTGTTTTTAAAACTCATGTTCTCTCTGTAGCCACTTACTAAGTAACACAAGCTCTCTCCAGGAGTTTGTTTACACTGTGGGTGGGAAGACCTCTTTTTTTCCTTGATTGAGCCTTTCGTTTAACTTTATTCGTTAAAGAGTGAAAGTTGGCTTTAAAAAATCTGGCTTGAATTCCATATAAGAAGATTAGGTCAGTTAGTGATTTTATTATAGGTCAGTCTTTAAAGAAATTAGTTTCTTAACATAGAACCTGAGGAGTCTATGGGGGCAAAGCATCAAAATCTAAATGTTGTAGAGAAGTAGAGTGTAGGAAAAGGCAATGCTATCCTCTGCTCAGCTTTACCTAGCTAGTGATCTAAATTTACTGCAGTTTGTTGGGAAGAACATTAACCAACATTCATTACCTACATGCCATATATTCTTTTAAAGTATTTCATGTTTTATTCTTTATATGAAGTTTTTATTCATAAGCTTAGCTTACTTTGCTAATTCATATCTTATTGTAATTTTTTTCAATTAGCATTCAAGGCTGTTCCTCTGTTCTTGCCTATTGCACAGTGTGGGCAATTTTTAATTATTAGTTACAGTGTTTGTATTAAATGTATTGCTACACTTTTTGCCAAGACACAAATGCAGCATGGCCACATCAAAATGTAAATGATAAACGAAAATAGTAGAAGTCGATTTTCAAAATGTTGAATGGCTTGAAACTTTTTATCTCAAGAAATCATATAGGATAACATATAATGCAGAAAAATTCCTTACGTTGCATTTTTTATCATTACAATACCAGAAGGTGTGATACAATTGAATTGTTCTTATAAACAGTGGGAATGATGGGTAGTGAAGTTCTTTTTCTCCTTCCATGTAATTCATTAATATTGAAGTAAGACTTTATCATTTAAGTTTGGAATTTTACATTTTTCACTTGCTGTATTTAATAATGACTGTTTTTGTTGATAAATCCTTTTGTTCATAGTAGTATTATCCTTTATAAAGTGATCCATCTGGAAGGCTATAGACATTTATTCTAATGATTCTGCAGCTACTCAAATCATTTATAAAATTATCTCCTTTTATGATTTCATTCAGATTCCATTTATAAGCAACAGAAGAATAGAAGAGAGTAAAGTAAAATAGAATCGAAGGATAGAACAAGTTGAATTACTCTGCAGTCACAGCTTAGGTTATTGATAAGTTGTTGTCTTACCAATTTCGTCTGCCTTTATGGATCACTACTAGCCTTATTTGTTGCAGAAGATTCCCAGTACTTTTTGGCAAAATGTAGATATCAGAGTATTGACTTTATTTATTCAATGAATGTTTATTAAGTGCTCACTATGGGCCAGGCACTATTGGAACTGGAATTACAGCAGTGAATAAAGCAACCACTCTTAAGAACATTTAAAAAGTAAGACCACTTACGAAATCATTTTTATTTTTTAGAAAGATATTTCTACTTTTTAGAAAGATTAGAATTTTTGGAATATGACTTTGACCTCACAAAAATCATATAAAATGATAGTACATTATAGAAGGTACTCTACTGGGTCAGAAAAAGGAAGAAAGGGCGGCTGCCGTGGTTCAGCAGGCAGAGCTCCGACCTGCCGTGCTGGAGGTCTGGAATTCGATCCCTGGTGCCTCCTGCCCATATGCAAATTTAAAAAAAAAAGAAAAAGGAAGAAAAATAAAATAGCTAACTGAATGATTCATATTCATAGGTCAACAAATGAAACATCAGCTGGATTTAATATCCTTAAATAGATTTTATAGGCCATGCTCCATCTATAAAGGTCACTGGAAAAACTTAATACCTTTTTATTAAGAATAAAATAGAAATGGTGGCATGGCCTTTTCATATCTGAGTTGGATAAGTTGAATAGGCAAATTTTACTTCATTTTTATGAAGTTGTGTTATTTCACATTTGCCATTTCATATTTTATGTTTAGAATGTTTCCTGCCCAGTTTGTCACCCATGATAGATAGGGAAGTATTTAAATTTTAAAAGTTGAGAAATTCAAATAAACTCTGATAATAAATAGGGGTAGCTAAGTAAAAGTATATGCATGTGAATATGCACATAGATGCAGACACACACACACGCAATTTTAGAGCATTCTGGTTGTTAAGGCAGAAAATGAAGGCAAGGATTAAGAGCTCTTAATTCTTCTAAGCCAGTCATTTTTGTGAGGTTTCATGATACTGGGAAATGAGCACATGTAGTATTTGTCTTCCGAGAGCCCTGTATTCAAATTTAGACCGCCACTTAATAACTTCTCTGTGCTGTAACTTAGTACCAATATCATAGCTTTGTTAGAGCAGTGCAATGGGATATTGTGTATGAATTGTCTTGTGTAATGCATGGTAGTAGAATTCAAATGCTTCATTGCCCATTTTTGGCAGCTCCACAAGTAATAAGTGAATACCTTCTTTATGCAATATTTTGATAATCAGAAATAGAGTAAAAATCACTCTCCTCTCCTTAATGGCAACCATTTTTAAGTTACATGTGTATCTTCCAGGCTTTACTAAGAACTCAGCTACCCATATACGTGTATATATTTGTATCACACATACTTAGTTATTTTTACCCACCTAAGATCATGTTGTATATGTCTTGTTTTGTGATTTGTTTTCACAGTACTTTTGTGATCTTTCATGATATTACAAATGCATCTACTGCATTCATTTGACTGTTTCAAGGTACTTTGTTGAATGGAGGTACCATAATTTTTTCATTCATTCCCTTACTGAGGGTACATTTTATTCCTTAAAGTTTTTAGTTTCTGTTTATGGTAGAACTGAATAGAGAAGAAAATCAGGGTTGTTAAGTTTTGTTTCTTTCTTTTGCAACAGAGTGCTAAGTCATGTATAGTATATTCAAATCTTATAACTATATAACTTAACACATACCCATTCTGAAATTATTAAGGAAAGTTTTCTAATTTATCTAATAAAAGTTTTGCTGGAAGACGTAGCACATGATCTTTAAATTAGAACATGTGATTGGACCAGTAGCAGGAAGTAGGGCAGCCTGTGAGAATAAATTTGTAAACTAATCTTCAGTAGTTTCTGGAAACATTTTTGTCAGCTTCTCTCCTTTTACTTCCTACTAGACATTTACAGGCCATCTACTATGTACTAGATATGGTCTCCGTTATTAATCAGTTACTATTGTGGTAGAGGAAATACTAAAAATAGTCAAGGTATAATGTATTGTGATAAACCAGAGCTGTGATTCTGACATTTACAAAATGCCATTAGAATCCAAATTTTGGAACCGTTATCTCTGCCTATGGGATTTCAAAATAGCCTCCCCCAATCATGTGGACCACTCAGTTCAAGTCAATAAATTGAGAGCCTCCTGTGTGCCAACATTGGTGATACAAAGTTGGTGTATATTGGAGTAACTTATCGCTCCTCTCATAGTGCCTTTCTAGTTTGTATCTGTGAAGGAGTATACAGGAATTTAAAAATGAAGAAATTATTGGCTGAAATTAATGATATTGTTTAAATCTCAAAGTTGCTTGAAAATTTATTGCATTATAAATAAATGATACCTAGGATAAATTTAGATTATTGTCCTCTGAAAATGTTTGCTATCTCATTATCTCAATAATTAATGTTTGAATAATTTCCTGGTAAACTACTCATGTGGTTTGCATATATTTGTATGATCATATACAGGGCTATCCTTTTCCTCTGTTCTCTCATGCCTACCCTTTCTGTACCCTCCCTAATTTTGCCACTTCCCTACAGGTGTTTGTGAATACAGGAAACATGCCAACTACATAGAACTGAGACTGTTTATTTATAGTAGAAGGTGTTCAGCTTCTATTTAGATCTTGATTAGTTCATTGGGGAACACTAGCCCGGGGATTTTGGTTATTCAGTACTTCTTTCTTCATACTTTCTTCTTAGTTTATTAACTTATGCACTACAGTTCAAAAATAGTACTTCTCAGGCTTTCAAAGACTTACTCCTGACTCTAGTAACTCACAGCTCTTAACAAATACCATATGTATAGAATTAGCTACTCATCACTAGCTAACAAAGGAGAAGATTCTAAAGTTGCAATCATTGTAACAGTTGAACTTCAACTTGTTCAAGTCCCATAGTTAGAAAACATTAATGAAGCACAGATTGGTGAAGGGGAACGAGATGGAGGCTTTAGTGAGGTGTGGAATTTAGTTCATCCTCCAGAGCAGCTAGTAAATACCCAGGAACAGTGCAGAACAACTGCTGGGGCCACATCAGTGACTGGAAACACAGCTTACGCCAGCCTGAACAAACTGGACCAGCTGCAGTCCCATCCACAACCATGAGTCCCCCATGGTGCAGAGGCCAGCGCCCCTCCACCACAGGCTGGTTCCCAGAGGGGAAAGGAAAGAGACATTACTAACAGCAAGGGGCTATGCCCAACCAAGTTCCAATTGTGGAATTAATTAACAAATTCTGACTACTGAAAACAGACTCCCAGCTCAGCTGAACCTCAAGTGAAAGCTGAGGTGGCTGCGTTTTGCCACGGTGCAGAGGAGACAGGGCTGACAGGGCAAAAAAGGGTGGGGAGTGGGTTTAGGATCAGACAGCACAAAATACTTGGAAAGGTCTGGACACTGAAAAAAAAAAAAAAAAAGATGGCACATAGGACCTAGAGATATGTAGAGCAATGTACCAACTTCGGCTCTTGATTAACAAACCCGAGGAATAGGAGTCCTGCTCTGAAAAGGATTTTTTTTTCTGTTTCTACTGCTAAACTGCTCTCAAGCTCCAACTGCCCCAGGCAAGGGCAGAATTAAGCTTCTCTGAGAGAAAAAGAGGCTGGTCAGATGAAAGAACATAATTCCCTGGAGGCTATGCCTTCCCCAGGAGAGGGATGGGCCCAGCTCCAGTGGAATCCCTCCCTTAAGGAATTCAGACCCCAGGGAGTGGAAAACTGAAGCAATTAAAGCCAGCCTACAACCTCTCCTCTGTCTAAACCAAGCCCTCAGCAGGAAGAGTCTGCTGAAGTTAAAGGTACTGCATCACTTTATGCTGGTGGGACCCTCAGGCAGATAAGCACCACATACTGGGAAGGATAGCAAAAACAGAGTCTAGAGGCTTCATAGGAATGTCTGTCAACCTGCTGGGTCTCACCCCCAGGGAAAATTGATGTAGGTGACACTTTCCTTTTGAGAGGAGGCCAGTCTGCTCTGGGAAAATATGACTAGGTCTATAAAACCTAAGTATACCCTCTCAAGGAAAAAAAAAGAACAGCATCATACAGGCAGGGAAGAAATAAGAAAATGAGAACTGAAAAATTCTCATCCCTTAAATAAAACTTATGCTAGAGGGCGACAATATCCTGAGCTAAATGTTGAAGAACAGGTAATGAACAAAGCCATCCAGCAAGAAAATCTAAGGTAAAAAAGTGAAAACAATCTCCATAATAAACTAAGGAAATTAAATGCCTACACACCAGCAAAAAATAACAAATCATACTAGAAAAAATTGAAGATATGGCTCAGTCAAAGGAACAAATCAGCCATTCAAATGAGATACAGGAATTGAAAGAATTCAAACAGACATGGAAAATCTCATCAAAAATCAGAGACTTGAGGTAGGATATAAAGAAGGCTAGGGATGAACAAAAAGAAGAAATTGAAAGTCTGAAAAAACAAATCACAGAACTAATGGGAATAAAAGGCACAGTAGAGGAGATGAAAACAACAGTAGAAACCTCCAACGTTAGATTTCAAGGGGCAGAAGGTAGGATTAGTGAATTGGAGGACAGGACATCTGAAATCTGACAAGCAAAAGAAAATATAAGGAAAAGAATGGAAAAATACAAGCAGGGACTCAAGGAATTGAATGACAACATGAAGTGCATGAATATACATGTTGTGGGTGTCCCAGAAGGAGAAGAGAAAGGAAAAGGAAGAGGAAGGCTAATGGAGGAAATTATCACTGAAAATTTCCCAACTCTTATGAAAGACTTAAAATTACAGATCCAAGAAGTGTAGCAAACCCCAAACAGAATAGATCCAAATGGACATACTCCAAGATACTTACTAATCAGACTGTCAGATGCAAAGAGAAAGAATTTTGGGAGCAACAAGAGAAAAACAATCCATCACATTCAAGGGAAGCCCAATAAGGTTATGTATACATTTCTCAGCAGAAACCACAGAGGCAGAGACAATAGTAGATATATTTAATATTCTAAAAGATAAAACTGGCAGTGAAGAATTCTGTATCCAGCTAAATTGTCCTTCAAAAATGAGGGTGAACTTAAAGCATTTTCAGACAAAAAATCACTGAGAGAATTTGTGACCAAGAGTCTAGCTCTCCAAGAAATACTAAATGGAGCACTAGCAACAAATAAGAAAAGACGGGAGAGAGAGGTGTGGAGAAGAGTGTAGGAATGAAGAGCATCGATAAAGGTAAAAAGAGGAAAAATTAGATGTGACATATGAAGTCCAAAATGCAAACTGTTTGAACAAAGTATTGCCCTTACAGTAATAAAACTAAATGTTACTGGATTAGATTCCCCAATCAAAAGTCATAGACTGAAAAAAAAAAAAAAAAAGACATAGACTGACAGAATGAATTAAAAAACAGTACCCATCCATATGCTGTCTACAGGAGATGTATTTTAGACCCAGGGACAAACATAGGTTGAAAGTGAAAGGATGGGAAAAGATATTTCATGCAAACAACAATCACAAAAGAGCAGGAGTACCTATACTAATATCCAACAAATCAGACTTCAAATGTAAAACAATTAAAAGAGACAAAGAAGGACACTATGTAATTAATAAAAGGAACAATTCAACAAGGAGATAAAACAATCATAAATATTTATGCATCAAGCCAGAGTGCTCCAAAATACATGAGGCAAACACTGAAAAGAGAAATAGGGACATCTGCCATAGTAGTTGGAGACTTCAGTTCCCCACACTCATTCATAGACAGAACATCTAGACAGAGGATCAATAAAGCAACAGAGAATTTGAATAATACAGTAAACGAACAAGACTTAACAAACATTTAAAGAACATTACATCCTACAGCTGCAGGATACACCTTTTTCTCAAGTGCTCATGAATCATTCTCAAGAATAGACCATATGCTGGGTAAAAAAGCAAGTCTCAAATTTAAAAAGATTGAAATCATGCATATTACTTTCTCAGATCATAAAGAAATAAACTTGTAAATCAGTAAGAGCCAGTGGGCCAGAAAATTCACAGCTATATGGAGAGTCAGCAACACACGCTTGAACAACCAGTGGGCCAAGGGAGAAATTATGAGAGAAATCACTAAATATCTCAAGGCAAGTGAAAGTGCAAACACAGTATATCAAAATTTATAGGATGCAGCAAAGGCAGTGCTAAAAGGGAAATTTATTGCCTGAAATGCCTGTATTAAAAAAGAAGAAAGAACAAAAATCGAGGAATTAACTGTTCACTTGGAAGAACTAGAGAAAGAACAGCAAACTAACCCCAAAGCAAGCAAAAGGAAAGAAATGATGAAGATTAGAGCAGAAATAAATGAAATTGAGGATATAAAACAATCGAGAAAATCAACAAAACCAGAAGTTAGTTCTATGAGAAAATAAAATTGATGGACCCTTAGCAAGATTGACAAAAAATTGAAGAGAGAGGATGCAAAAAATAAAATCAGAAATGGAAGAGGAAACATAACAACAAATGCTGCAGAAATAAAGGCGGTAATGAGAGGATACTATGAGCAACTTTATGCTAATAAACTAAACAAGTAAAGAAATTGAATCGAACATTCAGAAGCTCCAAAAAAAAAAAAAAAAAATTCCAAGACCAGATGGCTTCACATGTGAATTCTACCAAACATTCAATGAAACCCATGTCACCCTCATACCAAAACCAGACAAAGATACTACAAGAAAGCTAAATTACAGACCAATCTCTCTAATGAATATAGATGCAAAAATCTTCCACAAAATCCTTGCAGATTGAATTCAGCAGCACATTATACACCATGACGAAGTAGGATTCCCCCCAGGTGTTCAAGGATGGTTCAACATAAGAAAATCAGTTAATGTAGTACACCATATCAACAAATCAAACAGAAAAACCACATGATCATCTCGATTGATGCGGAAAAGGCATTTGACAAAATTCAACATCCTTTCGTGTTGAAAACACTTCAAAGAATAGGAATAGAAATAAACTTCCTCAATATGATAAAGGGAATATATGAAAAACCCACAGTTAACATCATCCTCAATGGGGATAAACTGAAAGATTTCCCCCTAAGATGAGGAACAAGTCAAGAATATCCACTGTCACCCTTGTTATTCAGCACTGCTTTGGAAGTTCTAGCCAGAGCAATTAGAGGAAAAAAAAATACTAGGCATCAAAACTGGAAAGATAGAAATAAAATTCTCACTATTCACAGATGATATGATACTACACGTTGAAAACCCCCAAAAATCCACAGCAAAACTACTAGAGCTAATAAATTAGTACAGCAAAGTGGCAGGTTGCAAGATCAACACTCAAAAATCTGTAGTGTTTCTATACGCTAGTAATGGGCAATCTGAGGGGGAAATCAAGAAAAGATCCCATTTACAATTGCAACAAAAAAAATAAAATATTTAGGAAAAGATTTAATGTTGGATACAAAAGACTTGTTCAAAGAAAACTACAAGAAATTGCTAAAAGAAATCACAGAAGACCTAAATAAATGGGAGGGCAAACTGTGTTCCTGGATTGGAAGGCTAAATATAGATAAGATGTCAGTTCTACATAAATTGCTTTATAGATTCAATACAATAACAATTAAAATCCCAAAAGCTTACTTTTCAGCGATAGAAAACCAATAACCAAATTTTCCTGGACGGGTAGGGTGCCCCAAATAGCTAAAAACATCCTGAGAAAGAAAAATGAAGTTAGAGGTCTCACACTACCTGACATTAAGGTGTATTACGAAGCTACAGTGGTGAAAACAGCATGTTACTGGCATAAAGATAGATATAATGACCGATAGAATCAAATAGAATGTTCAAATATAGACATTTTCATCTATAGACAATTGATCTTTGATCAGGATTCAAGCCAGCTCACCTGGACTCAAGTCTGTTCAAAAAATGGTGCTGGAAGAACTGGACATCTACCTGAAAAGAGTGAAAGAGGATCCGTATCTCACTCTCTATACAAAAATTAACTCAAAATGACTCAAGACCTGAACATTAGATCTAAGACCATAAAACTTTTAGAAGAAAATGTAGGGAGGTATCTTATAAAACTTGTAATAGGAGGCGGTTTCCTAGATCTTACACACAGAGCATGGGCATTGAAGAAGAAAATAGACAAATGGGAACTCCTCAGAATTAAATACTTTTGTTCATAAAAGAACTTTGTCAAGAAGGTAAAACTACAGCCTACACAATGGAAGGTAATATTTGGAACCCATATATCAGTTAAGGTAATAGTATCCAGAATATATAAAGAGATTGTTCAACTCAGCAACAAAAGGACAAACAACTCAGTTACGAAATGGGCAAAAGACTTGAACAGACGCTAAAAGGCACATGAAAAGATGCTCAACTTCCCTGGCTATTAGGAAATGCAAATGAAAACCACAATGAGATATCATCTCACACCCACCAAAATGACTATTATCTGTAAAACAGAAAACAACAAGTGCTGGAGAGAATGTGGAGAAAGAGGCACACTTGTCCACTGTTGGTGGGGATGTACAGCCACTGTGGAAGGCAATTTGGTGGTCCTTCAAGAAGCTTAGTATAGAATTGCTGTATGATCCAGCAATACCATTGCCATGTGATCCCACAACACCATTGCTATCTATTCAGAGGACATGATGGCAAAAACACAAATAGACATTTGCACACCAATCTTTTTTGCAGCATATTTACAATTGCCAAGAGATGAAAACAGCCCAAATGTCCATCAACAGACAAGTGACTAAACAAGTTGTGGTATATACATACAATAGAATATTATGCAGCTGTAAGACAGAATAAAGTCATGAAGCACGTGACAATATGGACGGAACTTGAGGACATTATCCTGAGTGAGATTAGCCAGAAACAAAAAGACAAATACTGTATGGTCTTACTGATATGGACTAACATTAGTGAATGAACTTGGAGAATTTCAGGTAAGAACAGAGGTCATCAGGAGATAAAAATAGGGTAGATATTGGGTAATTGGGGCTGAAGGGATACACATTGTGCAACAGGACTGATTATAAAAATTCAGAAATGTATAGCAGAATGCTACCTGATTGTAGCACAATAATGTTTGTTCATATGAAACTTATCCCTGCAAAGGATAGGCTAAGCCTACTTAAAATTAGGCCTAAGAGACACCCCCGAGAACCTCTTTTGTTGCTCAGATGTGACCTATCACTCTCTTCAACCAACGCGGCAAGCAAACTCACTGCCCTACCCCCATCTGCGTGGGACATCACTCCCAGGGGTGTAACCCTTCCTGGCAACATGGGAAAGAAATCCTAGAATGAGTTGAGACTCAGCATCAAGGGATTGAGAAAACCTTCTCAACCAAAAGGGGGAGGAGAGAAATGAGACAAAATAAAATGTCAGTGGCTGAGAGATTTCATACAGAGTCTAGGGGTTATCCTGGAGGTTATTTTTGCACATTATACAGATATACCCTTTTTAGTTTAAGGTGTATTAGAGAGGCTAGAGAGAAGTGCCTGAAACTGTAGAGCTGTGTTCCAGTAGCCATGTTTCTTGAAGATGATTGTATAATGATAGAGTTTTTGCAGTATAACATAGTGATTGTGAAAACCTTGTGTCTCATGCTCCTCTTATCTACGGTGTGGACAAATGAGTAAAAATATGGATTAAAAATAAATAAATACTAGGGCGAACAAATGTTAAAACATGTTGAGTAGATTTTGTGAAGGGGTATAGAAAAAAATAGAGGGAACGGAGGTTAAAATATATTGGGTAGATGGAAATACTAGTGGTCAGTGAGAGAGAGGGGTAAGGGGTATAGTATGCCTCAGTTTTCTTTTTATTTCTTTTTCTGGAGTGATGCAAATGTTCTAAAAAATAATCATGGTGATAAATATACTACTGTGTGATGATATTGTGAGCCATTGATTGTACGACATGTATGGAATGTTTGTATGTTAAGAATGTTCATGTTTGTATGTTGTTTTGGTTTGTCAAGTAAAAAAAATATAAGTAAAAAAATTTTTTTTAAAAGCACAGATGGTAGATACCAATTGATTCTTTTTTGTGCTAAGGCAGTACTTTCATTCATTTGTGTGTATTTTCTGCTGGAACTCAGGAAGCAAAGAAAAATGAAAATATGTTGTTTACTTTATGTTTTAAGTCTATGTCCATATTCAGTATTGGGTGATACATAAAAAATTGTTTTGTTTTGTTTTTAATCAATGTACGTTGCTTTAAGCAATAGGGAGTTTTAGGGATTTGTGCAAATTTACATATAGCTTTGACTTGTTTAAGCTATTTGTCAACATCATGTGTCTATGGTAGGTTTGAAATCTTGCATTCAAGGAAAGATACCTTGGTTGAAGAAGACTGATGAAGTTCGGGGTTTCTCTTTCTCATCTGGAAGGGCACATGGCAAACACAGTGTCATCTGCTAGCTTTCTCTCCTGGCTTCCTGTTTCATGAAGCTCCCTGGGAAGTGTTTTCCCTCTTCATCTCCAAAGGTCGCTGGCTGGTGAACTGTCTGCTTTGTGGTGCTGCAGCATTCTCTGCTCTCTCTGAATCTCTTGGCTTTCTCTCTTGTCGTTCTCTTTTATAGGATTCCAGTAAACTAATCAAGGCCCACCAGAATGGGTGGAGACACATCTCCACCTAATCCAGCTAAACAACCCCGCTTGATTAAATCATATCTCCAGGGAGATGAGCTAATTACAGTTTCAAATATACGTTTCTGAATAAGGATTAGAAGAGATGGCTACCTTTACAAAAAGGGGTTAGGATTAAAACATGGCTTTTCTAGGGTACGTGCATCCTTTCAAACCAGCACATTCCACCATGGGGACCCTAGAAAGACATGTTTTTCCCCATACACAAAATACGTTAATTCCATCACAATATCAGAAATCCTTAAACCATTTCAGTAGCAATACAAATCAAATACAAAGTTAGAAACAGTACAGACTCCTATCAAAGTTAGTTACTGGCATGGTCTATTCTAAGGCAAAATTCTTCTCTGGCTCTGGATCTGTAAAACTCAGAACACATTCTTTACTGTCAATATATAAAAGAGGGACATTCATAGGATACATATATCCATTTCCATAGGGAGGAAGGAACACAGGGATCACAGGACCCATCCAGTTTCGAAAAACCGCAGTGCAAAGTCCATTAGATTTCAAAGTGTGAGAATCTTTTATCTTCAGGGCTTCCGAAAGCGGCAATCCCAGTCTTTCCACGGGCCTACGCAGAGGCCTGCCTCTCTCCAAATGCAACCTTGGGGGACATTGGGGAGACCACTTTTTTCTTGGCTCCACTCTGCAAGGATCGGGGCTGCACCCAGGGTCTCTGCCATCTCCCGAGCACACATTCAACCCCTCCATGTGGTGGCAGCCAGGCTCTCCCCAAACCCCAAGGTTTGTGCTTCACCCTCTCCAAGAGGTGGCATGACTCTTCTACTGCAATGAGGTAGAAGGCCTATTCTCTGCCTTTGTGGCGAACTCAGCTTCTTCACAGGCTTGGGTGGGTCCGCTCTCCTGGTCTGAGGCTTCTTGACTTCAGATCCCGGCCTCAATGGTTTTGCCTCGGAAGTCATTTTTCCTCAAATGTGTCCCTTCTCTGAACCCCCAAGTCCAGACTTGGCAGCAGCTCTGTTTATACAGGTCCCACAGCACTTTTGTTGGCTTTCTATGCAGTAGCTTTGTATCATGCCCATCAGACATAAGGAGTTTCCACAAATCCTTCCTGGATAGCTCCATCTCCAATCCTTGCTGTCTCTGAAATGGCTGACTGGTTCCACCATTGGCAACATCCTCACATGGGGCACCATTCTTTGGGGTCTCCCCCCGGGAAACCCAGAATTTTCCAGAACATCAATTTCCGCTTTCTTAGTATCCAAGAATTCAGTTATCAGCTTATCTCTTTCCTGTCGTATATCATTTCAAGCTGTGAGGAGAAACCAGGTTTCACTTTCCACATTTAATTTGGAGATCTCTTCCACTAAATATCCAAGTTCATGGCTTTTAAAATCTGCCTTCCAGCCAAAGCCACTAGTCAACTTTGCCAGATTATCTGCCATTTTAAAACAAGGCTTGCCTTCCTTCCAGTTTGCAATAACACATACCTCATTTCTACCTAAGGCCTTATCAGAAGTATCTTTAGAGTCCACTTTTCTACCAACAGTCTCTTCAAAGCATTTTAGTCCTTCTCTATCAAGCTTCTCACAACTCCTCCAAAATCTTCCCCTTATCCATTTAAAAAGCCATTCCAACATATTTGCAAACCACAGCAGCACCCCACTCTCCAGTACCAAAATCTGTTCTAGTTTGCTAGCTGCTGGAAGGCAATATACCAGAAACAGAATGGCTTTTAAAAGGGGGAATGTAATAAGTTGCTAGTTTACAGTTCTGAGGCCGAGAAAATATCCCACTTAAAACAAATACAGAAATATCCAATCACAGGCATCCAGGAAAAGATACTGTTCTAGTTTGCTAGCTGCTGGAATGCAACACACCAGAGACAGATTCGCTTTTAATAAAAAGGGATTTATTTTGTTAGTTCTTCGGAGGAAAGGCTCAGAACTTGCACTGAGGTTCTTTCTTACATGGGAAGGCACAGGATGGTCTCTGCTGGCCTTCTCTCGAGGCCTTTGGGTTCCAACAACTTTCCCCGGGGTGATTTCTTTCTGCATCTCCAAAGGCCTGGGCTGAGCTGCGAGTGCTGAGATGAGGTATGCTGAGCTGCTTAGGCTGTGCTATGTTGCACTCTCTTATTTAAGCACCAGCCAGTTAAGTCAAAAATCATTCATTACAGCAGGCACACCTCCTAGCCGACTGCAGATGTAATTAGCAACAGATGAGGTTCACGTACCATTGGCTCATGTCCACAGCAACAGAACTACGTGCCTTCACCTGGCCAAGTTGACAACTGAATCTAACTACCACAGATCCCTTGGTTCAAAAAGGCTGATGAAGTTCAAGGTTTCTCTTTCTCATCTGGAAGGGCACATGGCGAACAAGCTGTCATCTGTTAGCTTTCTCTCCTGGCTTCCTGTTTCATGAGCTCTCTGGGAAGCATTTTCCCTCTTCATCTCCAAAGGTCACTGACTGGTGGACTCTCTGCTTTGTGGTGCTACAGCATTCTCTGCTCTCTGAATCTCCTGGCTTTCTCTCTTGTTGTTCTCTTTTATAGGATTCCAGTAAACTAATGAAGGCCCACCTGAATGGGTGGAGACAGGTCTCCACCTAATCCAGTTTAACAGCCATTGATTGAGTCACATCACCAGGGAGATGATCTAATTACAGTTTCAAGTACATAGTACTGAATAGGGATTAGAAGAAACGGCTGCCTTTACAAAAAGGGGTTAGGATTAAAACATGGCTTTTCTAGGGTACATACATCCTTTCAAACCGGCACACAGACCAAATAAACCTTTCTTCCAATGGTCTCAAAAGAGTATTCTGGTTCTAAAATATAGACACTGTCTTCCTTATCCCTATGTTCTGAATTACTTTAACCCCAACCTGTTCGGCTTCATTTTTATCTCTCAGTATCGGGTTATGTTTATAAAACAGCCTCTGAAAATCCAGAAATAATAATCGCCACTCCGGACTTAATGTGTCTGCTTTAAGAGCTTACAACTTAGGCCCTGTTTTCTTATAAACATTTTCTAAATGTGACCATACCATTCTTGTTCTTTTGTTTCTGGTTTATTGTGTCTTACCAGATGTCCCACATGTTCACTCATGTCATTGCATACCTCACGACTTTGTTCCTTTTTGTAGCAGCATAACCTTCCTTCATAACTATACACCATCATTCGCCCTTCAGCTACCTTCATTCATCTGGCATCATGTAGAGGGCCCAAAGTTCACAATATTCTTAATTTTAGATAATTTCATTGCTCCCAAGATAAAGAAAACCAATAAACATACCCTTACCAAATAGGAAATCTAAACCTCTTCTTAACTCTGTCCCTACCCCCATTATATACCTCTGCTGTTTCTGTGATAGTGCTGATGGTTTCCTTTTGAATGTATCTCATAGCATGCAATAGCCGTTTCCTCCCTTGTGTATAGCTTTTAAAACTTATGTTTTATTATTTCAAAATTAACTGGTTTATTTGAATTCCATAACTTGCGATGTTCTGTTTATAATAAATGAATTTTTTAGGCAATATTTTGCAACCTAGCAAAAAACAATGGATGATTATAGTTTTGTATTAAAAATATGAAATATAATACTTTAAAATCTATGTCATTATCTTTGTTCCATTTTTATAAGCAAATTCCCAATGGATCAAATAACTGAATGCATGAAGTACATTAATAAAAATGCAGCAGGAAAGTAGGTGGCTGTATGTATTAACCTAGGTATCATCAAAAACTGTTTTAAACAATCAGGAAATTAAGACCAAATGAGAAAATATTGACAGTTTCAACTGTTCAATTTTTTTTTTTTTACATTGAAACTACTGTAAACTGCATTGGTAGAATAATGAAAACTTTTGGAAAGTTCTTGTAAAGAAAATGTTAGATATCTGTATAACATGCAAAGAATTGCTGTGTATCAATCTAAAGATTGATGCATCAACAGAAAATGGCAAAAAGGTATAGGCATTTCACAGAAGAGCTAATCCAAATGACTGACTAACATTTGAAAAGACTCTCAAACTCACCAGTCATAAGGGAAATGAAAATTAATAGTGAGATAGCGTTTTATGCCTATCAGATTGAAAAAACTTTAAAGAATGAAACGGTTAAATTCCTGATTTGTTTTATGGATTTGTTTTGTTTATAGCCCTTTTAAAAATGTGATTTGCAGTGTGCATGGGTTGTTCAGTGGTAGAATGCTCGCCTTCCATGTGGGAGAACCCGGTTTGTTTCCTGGACCATGCACCCCCTCCCCCACAAAAATGTGATTTGCCCTTAGTTTGTCAAAAGTATGTTTGTCATTTAATTCAATACTGCTCCTGAGACTTTAGACCAGAGGTGGGCAGACTTTCTCTATAAAGGGCCTGAGATTAGTTATTTCAAGTTTTGCGGATTATGGAGTCTTTCTCACAACTACTTAATTTTGCCAATATATCATCACCGAATCCAATATGTGTTCATTTGCTAGAGCTGCTATGGCAAATATCACACACTGTTTGGTTTAACAACAGGAGTTTATTGGATCCCAGTTTGGGAGGGTCGAAGTCCAAAGTCAAGGCATCTGCAAGGCTTTGCTTTTTCCCGCAGATCTATAGCGTTGTGATACTGGCTTGCCAGAATCCTTGGTGTTCCATCTCTCCTTGTGTCTGCTCATTTGCTTTCCTCTATTTTCTGTTTTCTTTGACTTCTGACTTCTCTTTATAAAGCCTCCAGTAATAACCAAGTAAGGTCCACCCTGATTAATTTTGTTCATACCTAAGAAAGGATCTTAGAAGATTCTGTTCACAATTGAGCCCCACCTTAATTAATAATACATCTAAAAGGGGTCTTTTTACAAATGAATCCACACCCACAGGATTGTGGATTAAAATTAAGAACATATCTCTTGGTTGGGGCACACGATTCATGTGATGACATAAGATCTGTGATATCATGTGATGTCCATGATAAAAACAACATATATGTTATGGTATGATCCCACATGTGGTACGTGTTATATATATTGCTTAAAGAAAAGCCAGAAAGGAATGCACCAAAATATTAATGGTGGCTGTGTTTGCGTGGTGGAATTTTAAGTCTTTCATTTATTTTTTTCATCTGAAAAAAATATTTTAATTGAGTGAGAATCATGATCTTATAGTCCTTTCTAATGAATTATAGATTTATAAGAAAATTCTCTAACTGTGAAAGGACATAGTTGGATTAGTTTTTTAATATCACTTACCCTCTTAGTGAAATTCTGTCTTTTAAACACTTTCATTTTTATCAATTCAAAAAGAAGTTCAGGGCGGGCCAGGTGGCTCAACAGGCAGAATTCTTGCCTGTCATGCCAGAGACCCAGGTTCGATTCCCGGTGTCTGCCCACCATGCAAAAAAAGTAATAAGTTCAGTATATAATAGTATCTTCTTTCATAATATACATGCCTACATTTATAGAGGCCTTTTTTCTAAATTTTCAGATTATAAACCTTAAATCCCTTGTATGTCCATTTTTAAGACGTCGTATCCTCCTAAGTTTCAGTTGTTATCTTCATATTTAGATGACAGTTCATTACTTGAAAAGGTATTATTTTCACAGGCAGTGAAGGTATTGGCTTTTCTCTGAGTCCCACAGGGTGTAAATATTCCTGACCTTTCTCTTTTAAGGTATTCACCAGTCTCTACCTTTTATTATTCTTATTCAAGACCTTATCTTGACTTTTCACACTGCAAGTCCTATAGCCTGTTTTTGCTTGACCCATTGCCTTATGTTTATACTGTATATATATATTTTTTAACTTTTTTATTGTATAGTAAAACATATATACAAAGCAAAGAAATAAAAAAGCAATAGTTTTCCAAGCACTCTTCGACAGGTCGTTACAGGACAGATCCCAGAGTTTGTCATGGGCTGCCTACCATACGATCCTCTCATATTTTTCCATTTAGCTGCTCCAGAATATAGGAGGCTAGAAGGCTTAAATATTTTTTTATCACCACAATCGACTTTATTCTTTCTTTTTTTGTGTGAAAAATAACATATATACAAAAAAGCAATGAATTTCAAAGCCCAGCACCACAATTAGTTGTAGAACATGTTTCAGAGTTTGATAGGGTTTACAACTCTACGATTTTAGGTTTTTAATTCTAACTGCTCTAAGATACTGGAGATTAAAAGAGATACCAATTTAATGATTTAGCATTCATACTCATTTGTTAAATCCTACCTTCACTGCATAACTCCACCATCACCTTTGATCTTTCCATCCCTCTCTTTAGGGGTGTTTGAGCTATGGCAGCTCTAACTTTCTCATGTTACAAGAGTCTGTCCTTAATATGGTGTAGGGAGATGGAAATATCTGATCTTCTGGAGAGGCTCGGCTCTCTAGGTTTTAGGACTTATCTGGACCAGGGACCCATTTGGAGGTTGTAGGTTTCTGGAAAGTTACTCTAGTGCATGGAACCCTTGTGGAATCTTATATATTGCCCTAGGTGTTCTTTAGGATTGGCTGGAATGGTCATGGTTGGGGGTTTGCAGTTTATGATAGGTAGCAAGGTCTCACTGAAGTTTGTGTAAGAGCAACCTCCAGAGTAGTCTCTCGACTCTATTTGAAATCTCTCAGCCACTGATACTTTAGTAGTTACACTTCTTTTCCCCCTTTTGGTCAGGATGGAATTGTTGATCCCAAGGTGCCAGGGAGAGACTTTCACCCTTGGATGTCATGTACTGCATGTATTCATTGACTGAATATGGTGGTATTTATATCATTCAGAAGCACTCCTGAAAGTTTAATTCATGTGAATATTTATTTTTAGTAGCTCTTCTCTTTTGAATTTGTGGAATAAATCAAATGCATCTAACTCATCACTTCATATGGATGGGTTAGGGGCTCTCCAAGTCTCTGATTAAGAACATTTTTTCAGGTGTTAAAGAGCTTGGAATCTATAATGAAATGTACTATGCCAATATAATATGGATCATTTATTAATTATTTTGCTGTTCAGAGTTTTCCACAGTGAAGTTCCTCTTAGATCATCTTTTTCATTCTTTAAATGGTTGATATTTGAATTTCCAATGTTATTTGTGATTTCTTAACTCAAAAATCATCTTATAACACTGAAGAACCATGGTGTTTCAAAGGACAAAATTTAAAGATTTTTTTTCGTAGGACAAAATTTAAATTTACATCTTTCATAAGTTTCTATTTTCTAAATATTGCTTTTGACTCATGGGAATGTTTTAGGAAACTTTCCTTCTGTGTTAGCCCTGTCAATAAATGGTTCTTTCCTACTTCTAGACAATTGTAGTTGTCTAAAATAACTATTTCTGATGTTGTTCTCTTATAGTGCTCTTTTAGTGTAATAGTTTCTAATCTCCCCTCTCCTTCTCCTTCTCCCTTCCTTCCCTCCTTCCCTTCTACCTTCTTTCCTTCCCTTCTTCCCTCCCTCCCTCTGTCTCTCCCTCCTTCCTTCCTTTCTGTCTATCTATCTATCCTTCTGTCACCTATCTATGACCTACCTATTTTTCCATCTATTTACTCTCTGAACATTTGCGAGAAGGTTGCAGGGTTATAATCCTTGAGTACGTAATACTTACATTTTCTACAAAAAAGTATATTCCTTTATATAATCCCCTTATGTGCTATTATCAAGTTCAAAAATTTGACGTTGATAAAAAGCTTACATTCTGCATTCCAGTTTTTTCTTATGTCCCAAAAATGTCCTTTTGAGCCTTTTCAACTCCCTTTGAAGATCCTGTCCATTATCATGTATTGTCATTATTTCTTTAGTTTCTCCTTTTAAAAACATTTTTATAGAAATATATATACAACATAATTTTTTCCATCCTAACGCCTCCCAAGCAATATCATTCAGTGGGATTAATCATGCTGACAGTGTTTCAGTACCCTCACCACCATCCATTGTTACAGCTTTCCTTCACTCCAAACAATCTCTGCACTTATTTTTGCATTAGCTTCTTGTTACCCCTGCTCCCATCCATGATAACCTGCATTTCACTCTCTGTCTCTGAGATTGGGTATTCTAGGGTGTTTTCTTTGTGATCACCATGGGCCTTAAATTTAATACCCTAAATCTGTAACAGTCTTGTTTAATTTCATACCAAATTCACATCAGTAGCATTCCTAAATTAGTACTTAAACTCCTTTGTCCCTCTACCTTTAATAGTTCTTAACACAAATTACATATTTATACATTATGAATCCAAAACCATTTATCTGTACATCTTATGCGTTTTCTTTTTAGATCCTGTAGAAATAAAAAAGTAGAATTACAAATAAAAAATTCAGTAGTACTGATACTCATAATTGCCCAGATAATTATCTTTGCTGCAGATCTTTATTTCATGTGGTTTCAGTCAATTGTTTAAGGTCCTTTTATTTCTACTTGCAGAACTCCCTTTAGCATTTCTTGTAGGGCCAGTCTAGTGGTGACAGACTCCCTCAGATTTTGTTTGTCTGTGATACTGTTATCCTAGATATAGAATTATTGCTGGCCAAATTTTTCTGTCTGCAATTTAAATTTGTCTTTCCACTGCCTTCCTGCCAAATGGCTTCTAATGATAAATCAGCTCTTAACCTTATTAATTTTTATTTCAGTCAAAATCTAAACATTCATTATATTTTAAAACTTTTTTTTGTAAAATATAACGTATTTACAAAGCAAAGAAAGAAAAAAGCAATAGTTTTCAACGCACATTTCAGCAAGTTGTTACAGAACAGATGCCTGAGTTTGTCATGATCTACCATTCTGTCATCTCAGATTTTTCCTTCTAGTTGCTCCAAAATATTAGAGATTAGAAACAATATTAATATAGTGATTCAGCAGCCATACTCATTTGTTAAATCCCATTTTCTCTGTTATATCTCCTCCTTCTCCTTTAATCCTTCTCTCAATCAATAGAGTCTTTAGGTAATGCCCATTCTGACTTTCCGTGTTTAGAGGGGGTATCCACAATAAAGGGTAGGTGGATGAAATTAATTGATAATCTTAGAGAGGCTGTTCCCTCTGGGTTTCAGGATTAATTTAACCTAGGAACCCTTCAAGAAATTTATGTTCCAGGAAGGCAAACCTAGTGCACGAAACCTTCATAGAATCTCAATTTGAGCCCTCGGTATTCTTAAAAAATCAACAGGAGTGATGGTGATTGGGCATGAGCAAACCATGCAATTAGCTGTATCTAACTGAAGCTTGCATAACAGTAGCCTCTAGAATAGCTTCTTGACCTGATTTCATCTGTCTTGGCCACTGATGCCTTATTTTATTACACTTCTTTTCCCCCTGTTGGTCAGGAAGGTGTTGATCCCATGCTGCCAGGGCCAGACTCATCTCCAGGGATCATGCCCCATGTTGGCAGGGACATTTGCACCCCTGAGTGTCTTGTCCCGTGTGGAAGGGAATACATGGATTTTCCTTATAGAATTGTGCTTAGAGAGAGGGTGAAGCCATTTCTGAACAGCAAAGAGGCTTTCCAGAAGCAATACTTAGACCTTGTAATGGGTAGTCTTAGCTTCTCCACTACATAAATAAGCTTCTTAAAGTCAAGCCTCAAAATCCAGGGCTTTGCCAATTTTCCTGGGAGTTTGCAATGGTTGAGAAGGTACCTGGGGTTTCCCAGATGGAAGAGTGTAATAGTTCCATATATATATATTTTTTTTCCTTTCCTTTGGACCCTCAAGGGACTCTACCAGTACTTTTTTTTTTTAACTTTTTATTGCATAGCATAACATATATATAAAGCAAAAAAATAAAACAGCAATCATTTTCAAAGCACTTTTCAGCATGTAGTTACAGGACAGATTCCAGAGTTTGCCATGGGCTACCATATGATCCTCTCAGATTTTTCCTTCTAGCAGCTCCAGAATAAAGGAAGCTAGAAGGCTTAAATATTTTTTAGCACCTTTTATTTCTTTCTTTTTTGTGAAAAATAACATATACAAAAAAGTAATATTTCAAAGCCTAGCACCACAATTAGTTGTAGAACATATTTCAGAGTTTGACATGGGTTGCAATTCCACAATTTTAGGTTTTTACTAGTAGCTGTTCTAAGATATTGGAGACTAAAAGAGATATCAATTTAATGATACAGCAGTCATATTCATTTGTTAAATCCATTTGTCTCTATATAACTCCATCAGCATCTTTGACCTTTCTATCCCTTGTTTTAGGGGTGTTTGGGCTATGACCATTCCAACTTTTTCACGTTGGAAGTGTCTGTCACCATTATGGGGTAGGGAGATGGAATTATTCGATGCTCTGGAGAGGCTGGTCCCTCTGGTTCAGGATGCATTCAGTCCATCCACACATCTGGAGGTTGTATGCCTCTGGAAAGTTATACTAGTACATGGAACCTTTGAGGAATCTTATATATTGCCCTAGGTGTTCTTTAGGATTGGCTGAAATGGTCCTGGTAGGAGTTTGGCAGGTTATGATAGGTAGCAAGGTCTAACTGAAGCTTGTATAAGAGCAGCCTCTTGACTCTATTTGAACTCTCAGCCACTGATACTTTAGTTGTTAAACTTCTTTTCCCCCTTTTGGTCAGGATGAAATTCTTGATCCCAAGGTGCCAGGGCCAGAGTCATCCCTGGGAGTCATCTCCCACGTGTCCAGGGAGACTTTCACCTGTGGATGTCGTGTTCCACCTAGCGGGGAGGGCAATGATTTCACTTGCAGAATTGGGCTTAGAGAGACTGAGGTCACATCTGAGCAACAAAAGAGGTCCTCCAGAAGTAACTCTCAGGCATACCTATAGGTTGGCTAAAGTTCTCTGCTACCTACATGAGCTTCACGAGAGTAAGCCTCAGGATCAAGGGCCTGGCCTATTGATTTGGTTGTCCCTAAAGTTTAATATAATATCGGGATTTCCTGATGGTAAAGTTTAATTGTTCCATATTTTTTCTCCCATCCCTCAAGAGAGTTTGCCAGTACTTTTTTGATTATCTGCTTAATATGCTCTAGGATGTACCTAGGCATTACATTAGGCTATGTGAAATTAAAGGACCTCTTTCTTGTTCTGGGCTTGCTGTGTTTCAGTTGTTCAAATTAGCTATACAGATAGGTTGAGTTAGATTAATCTGTAGTACAGAAAACTTTGGTTCCAGACCAAATAAACCTTTCTTCCTTTGGTCTCAAAGAGTATGTGTGGTTCTAAAATATAGACATTGTCTTCCTTACCCCTGTGTTCTAAATTACTTTAAACCCAACTTGATCGGCTTCATTCTTACCGCTAAATATCAAGTTTTATATATATATATCATCCTCTTGAAATCCAGAAATAATAATTACCACATTACCGCTCAGGATTAAAAATGTCTCCTATAAAAGCTTAAAATCTAGTCCCCTGTTTTCTTGTAAGTATTTTTTAAAGGAGACCATATGATTGTTTTTATTTTGTTTCTGGCTTATTTTGCCTCACCAAATGTCCCACGTTCATTCACATCATTGCATGCCTCATGACTTCGTTCCTTTCTTGTAGCAACACAGTATTTGTTAATAAGTATATACCATCGTTTGACAATCTACTTCTCAGTCAGTGCATCCTTCAGCCTCCAACATTCATTAGGAATTGTGTGTAGTGCCCAAAGTCCACATTAACACTCTCAATTTTAGATAATTTCATTGTTCCCAAGAGAAAGAAAACCAATAAACAACCCCGCCAAATAGGAAATCTAAACCTCCTCTTATTTTATGTCCCTCCCCCCATTATTTACGTCTCCTGTTGCTGTGGTAGTGCTGATGTTTTCCTTTTAAACATAGCCATAGCATGCAATTGCATTTTCCCCTTGTATCCTAGACTTAAACATTGTTTATACACGAATCATACCTTTGAAGTAGTTCTTGCAAGAACTCATTTATAGTACTAGTATTAATCAGTGGGATTCGTAGGTCTGTACAACCCCTTTCAATCTTGTTTATCTTCAATATGGTAATATTACTTATAGATCCCCTAGAGAACCACCTTCACATCTATCTATTCCCTTACATTGGAGTACAGTCACATTAGCTAACGTTCACCCATCTCTAGCTTCTGTGTATATCTAAGTCCCCTATATTTTGTATTATAAGCCTCTGATTTTATCTTTACCATGGTCATTAAAGTGGAATCATAGAGTATCTATCCTTTTGTGTCTTTTGCTCTTTCATGGTTTTTTAATATAGGCATTTAGGGCAACAAATTTCTGTCTCAGCACAACCTTTGCCACATCCCACAAGTTCTGTAAGTTGTATTCTCATTTTCATTCATCTCCAGATAGCTACTGATTTCTCTAGCAATTTTTTTCTTTGACCCACTGGTTGCTTAAGAGTGTTATTTAATCTCCATATATTTGTGAATGTTCTTGTTCTTTAGTGGTTATTGAGATTCAGCTTCATTCCATTGTGATAAAGTGCTTTGAATAATTTCAGTGTTTTTAAATTTAAAAAGACCTATTTTGTACCCCAGTATATGATCTATCTTAAAGAATGTTCTGTGAGCACTAAGAAGAATATTTTGGGATACAATGACCTATATATGTCTGTTAGGTCTAATTCATTTATCAGATTGTTAATTTTTCTGTTTCCTTGTTGAGCTTCTGTCTAGTTGTTCTATCTATAGAGGAGAGTAGTGTATTGAAGTCTCCTACTATTATTGTTGAAACATCTATCTGTCGCTCCCTTCAGTTTTGCCAGTGTCTGTCTCATGTACTTTGGAGCTCCCTAATTGGATGCTCTTATGGTTGTTATATCTTCTTGGTGAATTGTCCCTTTAATTGGTATATAGTGTCCTTCTT
Source organism: Myrmecophaga tridactyla (assembly GCA_004026745.1). Taxonomy (NCBI): domain Eukaryota; kingdom Metazoa; phylum Chordata; class Mammalia; order Pilosa; family Myrmecophagidae; genus Myrmecophaga; species Myrmecophaga tridactyla. The sequence continues at coordinate 1,827 of PVIY010033807.1, read as the reverse complement.
TGTCTCTTATGATGTCTTTACATTTAAAGTCTATTTTGTCCGATATTAGTATAGCTACTCCTGCTTTCTTTTGGTTACTACTTGCGTGGAAAATCATTTTACATCCTTTCACTTTCAATCTATTTGTATCCTTGTGTCTAAGTTGAGTCTCTTATAAGCAGCATATAGCTGGATTATATTTCTTAATCCATTCTGCCAATCTGTATCTTTTAATTTAGCTCATTAACATTCAGTTATTACTGAAAAGATGTTTCTTGAATCCACCATTTTTTTTTTTGTCAGATCTGTATATTCTTCCCCCTCTTTTTCCTTTTATCCTTTAAGTTACTCTTGCTGATACTCTTGTAGTATCAGTCTGTGCCCTCTTCCAGATCTCCCTCTTCTTTTTTTCTCAGCTGGCAGAACTCCCTTTAGTATTTCTTATAGGGCTGGTCTCTTGTTGACAAATTCTTTTAGGATTTGTTTGTGAAAATTTTAATCTCTTACCCAGTTTTAAAGAACAATTTGGCTGAATACATAATTCTTGGCTGGAAGTCTTTATCTTTCAGGATCTTAAATATATCATACCACTGCCTTCTCACATCCATGGTGCCAGTTTAGTCGTCTGAACTCAGTCTTATGTGGTTTACTTTGTATGTAGTGGATTGTTTTTCTCTTGCCGCTTTCAGAATTTTCTGCTTCTCTTCAATATTTGACAGACTGAGTAGTATGTGTCTTGGGAAAGGCCTATTTGGATTTATTCTGTTTAGAGTTCATTGGGCTTCTTTGTCTTATATATTTGTGTTCTTTATAAAGGTTGGAAAGTTTTCCCCCATTATATCCTATTTTTCCTAGCCCTTTACTCCTCTCTCTCCTTCTAGGACACCACTGATTCCTATATTTGTTTACTTTGTTTTGTCTGTCATTTCCCTGAGATCCAATTCAGATCTTTCCATCTTTTTGCCATTTGCCATTTTGACTGTTCAAAATCAATTATCCTGTCCTCTGTCTCTAGTATGTTTTTCATTTGGTCAACGGAGTCTTTAATCTCTGTGATATCTGCTATGTTTATAGTTATTCTTTCAAATTCCTCTTTATACTCTTCTACTGTCTTCTTGATCTCCTTTATGTCACTAGCCATCCCACTTATTTTATTAAATAGAGTTATATGAACATCTTTGATCAGTTGTTCCAGCGTCTGTGTCTCCTTTGGTATTTTAATTTGGTCGTTAGGCTGGGATATATCTGTCTGCCTGTGATATTCTTTTGGCAGTTGATTTCCTTCTGTGGAATGCAAGGTACAGGGCAGGGCACAACAGTGCGGTGATGAATTGCAGCTTAGGTATAGACGCATGTTGGGGGTGTTACACTGGTGATTGTGCATACAAGGCATCCAGTGGTCAGGGAGGATGTACCTGTGCTGGTGTACAGGTCTGGGGGTCTAACCCTGATATGCACTGGTCTAGAGCATGGGGCCCTTTGTGCACATGCACAGAGCTATGACTGTAGGTCGGTGTTATGTATTCATGGGCTGGGGGTGGGTGGGACCTGGCTGTGTAGGTCAGTGCCTTCTCAGAGCTGGGAAGTGTGACTGAGGGCTGTGCATATATGTGAGTCTAGGAGTTCTGTAAACTGATGTTCGCAGAGCTGAAAGATGTCATTGGATGTCGTGTGCATGCACGGGTCTTGGAGTGCCGTAAACTGATGTGCACAGCTTGGGGGGTCATCGTGAGGCTGTGCAACACTATGGGCAGGGGGCGGGTGTAACTTGGGTATGGAGGTTTGTGCCCGCAGCCTCCACTCACTGGCAACAGCCTTCAGAGAACAGGGAGGGGAGGTAGTGCTCAG
>PVIY010033806.1:0-27771 GCA_004026745.1 Myrmecophaga tridactyla | reverse complement strand
TGTGTCTCCACCCACTGAAGGTGGAGTTGTTTGCTGGAATCCTTTAAAAGAGGAAATATTTTAGAGAGAGTCCTTTTTGGTAGAGCCACGTGAAAGCCAGCAGATGCTGCCATGTTCGCCATGTGCCCTTCCAGCTGAGAGAGAAACGTTGAATATCGTCTGCCTTCTTGAACCAAGGTATCTTTCCCCGGATGCCTTTAATTGGACATTTCTATAGACTTCTTGTAATTGGGAAATTTCTTTGGTCTTAGAACCATAAACTAGCAACTCATTAAATTCCCCTTTTTAAAAGCCATTCCATTTCCAGTATATTGCATTCCAGCAGCTAGCAAACTAGAACACCATCTTTCCCTGGATCACCTTCTCAGGGGAGGAAAATTTCCCAGAAGAAACATGAAGATTTCTTCTGATGTCTCAAAATCCTGGACTTGGGCTCATGCCCTTTTGTAAACCCACCAGGAGTAAGGGCCTTAGGATCACCCCTATGGGCTTAGAGCAATCATTTGTGGATCATCTCTTTTGGAGGCTCCCCCAGACACCTTGCTATGATGGTGCTCTGAGCACAAGCTAGCTGACTTGAAAGAAGTCACTCTTCCAAGAATTTCTCATTTACCAAATTGAAAAAAAAAATCTTGGCACTTTCTTACCTTCACAAGACTCTGATTTTTCTCTGCTTCAATGTCTAGAAAACATGATCGAATCATATTCAACTAGTCCATTCTGCAGCCCAAACTCATGCACTTCAAATGAAACTTACCAAAATCAACTAGTTTAACTCCACCTTCAGTTGTCAAGAGGATGTTGTTTCCTTTTACATCACGGTGGATAGTTTTGTTGTTATGCAAATGATGAAGTCCCTAGAAGGTGACAAATTTAAAGGGACTTTTAAAGAAAGCCTCGAACAAAAATCCTTATTTTTCAGATGGATGCATTTGTGCAAAATCAATAGGAAATATGTTAAAGTTAACACTCAGAACATTTTAAAGGGTTAAATTAAGTCAATCAAAGTGCATCATTTCTGCTTTGGACTATATAAAAAGCCAAACAACCAGAGTAGGCCCCCTAGCTTTTACCAAATATTTTATTTAAAAGTGATAGAAGCTGGCAATTTAAAGAGAAAAGACACACAGGAAATATGTATGATTAAAAAATATATGCCAGAGTGAGTCTGTTCTCTATTTGGACAAATCCTGAGGATAAACATTCTCTTATATTGCTGATAATATTTCAAATTGGTAGAATTTTTCTAGCAGTAAAAGGTATAGTAAGAAAATCATAGGTAGCATTAATTTTGTCGTGCACCCTGCTAAAGCATTTGCATACCTCATCTTACACCAACCCCCTTAGCATGTGAATAGACTTTTACCCAATGATTTTACCTCAACTACTTTTTCTTAGGAAAACATTGATGATATAAAGGAGAATTTAATTATAGGGATGTACCCATCTGAGAGCACTGCAAGAAATGGTAGAAATTTAGTAATAACCTCAATAACCCAAAATAGAATATGTTTGTAAACCCAAATCGAATATAGGTGAAGCAGGTTAAAAATTGTATATGTACTATATTATATACATACAACCCCACACATAGTTATACCTGCACATGCATAAAAAAATCTGAAAGGTTATTCCATATCGATATTGCTTATCTTTGGGTAAGAAGATACAATATCAATTTTATCTTATGCCTGTTGCTTATCTGCATGTTTTGGTCAGTCTGCACGATTATGTATTGCTTGTTAAAGAAAATTAAAATGTAATATTTAAGAGGAAAAAAAGCGTTGATCTCAATAGAAGAAAACATTCTACATACTTCTTTGAAATAACGGTGTTACCAGATAAAGGCTGTAGATTCTTTAGCAGGATGCACTCAATAACCAATTCCTGAGACACCAGGTTCAAAGAGAGAAAGAGTTTGTTACCAGGCACGTAGTAGGAAAGCAGATGGCCTAGCGGCCCAAAATCTGGCTCCCTGAACTGCAGTAGTTCTGATAGTTTTATTAGAGAAAAGATGGGCAGGGTTTAGGATAATGAGCACAGTGGCCCCAGATGATGTAACTGGAGGTGATCTGATGACTGAGCATGTGCAGATTCATTCCACGCCTAATCAAAGAACATGTGTAAGAAAATGGCAAAATGAGGTATAGGGGACTTGCAGGTTAAAGTCTAAGCTATGGCACATGCCAGTTGGGTCCACTTAGATTAGATTCAGTCTTGGTTACCAAGATAACTCTGGATTTGGGGTGGGTTAGTTCTGGGCTGACCCAAGACCTTGTATTAATAAACATTAGGGGCTGTCTTTGGTGATTACAAGTCTTTGAGGTTGAAAAATAGGATAACTGGGTACAAACGAAGGTTCGTCACAAGGTTTTCGCAATCACAGGGGCAGAAGGTAAGGGCTATACAATCATTATCAGAGATTAAGGCAGGTGGATTACAATTTAGGGATTTCAGAAATTTCCCTCTGTCTGTTCTGCTATACCAGAAAGCAAAAAGGAATATCTATCTAATGATTCAGGAATCAAAATCATCCCTTAAATCCCAATTTTTTGGTTACAATAGCAAATAAAAACCTAATCTCTAATAAAAACAAAAACAAAAACAAAACCCCACATTTTCTACCTTCCTCATATCACAATCTCAGAGACACACTTAGGAGGTCAGAATTCCAGGTTCTGCTGATACCAGGGGGCCGGATTTCTAACGGAGAAAGGAATTAGCTATGCTAAACACTCCATAGTTCACACAGACTCTTGCGTCAATAAATGCTAAGGTAGTAAGTACTATTTTTCTAAAAAGAGGATCCACATTTTTATTCAACTTGAACTGCCTCATCATTAATGTATAAACAATTTAAGCTGCCTTACCATCAGTGCTTCGTGTAAAATATAGGCAATTATGGGCTCGCTCATCCTTTCGCCACGCTTCAGAAATCCTTTCACAAGGTCAGTCACTGAACCTCCATTGCACAGCTATACAAAAAGATTTCCAGATGGATATTAAAACGGATAGGACACTTCAAGTTCTTGCTACAAAAGGCTTTCCATAAAACGGATAGGACACTTCAAGTTCTTGCTACAAAAGGCTTTCCATAATATTAAATTTTTTGTGTGTGTAATTTGTGGTTGATTACTCCATCATCTTTATGGTCATGACTGAAATGAACATATTAACTTCTGCTTGTGTACAAGTAATTATGAGAACACAACTTTCATACGAATTACATTTTAGAGGAGAATTTGGAGAAGCACTGGGCTTGAGTTTTTAAACTCGGGGATAGGAATGACGATTCTACAAATTACTTCCAAATTTTAGGATTGCGAGCTTATGGACATTATTGATTCCTGATAGTTTAATTAATAGTGCAATAGATTCTATGACTTCAGTACACAGCTATATACATCTTATATGTGCTTTAGTTTTAAAGCATGTCACCCTTATGGAAAAGTTACACCATACACTGAAGTAAGGATGGCAAGCAATACTTTAGAAAACTATTTTAAAACTCATTTTTTCTAGACTCGTTAGCCTCCTCCTTCCTCATTCCCCCAAAGCAAGGAGATTCCATATGGGAAAATGAAAAGAAGGAACAAGGTAGGGGAGTTTTTCACATCTGGGTTCTCCAATATCAGGTAACATCAAACCCAAAGAAAATTTTATAAGGAGCTGCATGTTTGCCAGACAGAGAAACCAGTCCATGGTTGTTGATACTAGCCATGGAAGTGGTGAGGGTGGTAACTGGATAAATTGTCCTGGACCAAGACGAGGTCCCAAGGAAGCCTTGAACCCCTGAGCTCCTGAGCCCAGATCCCAGGACCTGTACACTCACCCGCTGTGCTCTGTGATTCCCCCGTGGCCTTTGTGGTATATTGTTTCTCTAACAGCATGTTTTATGATCTAACCACAGTCTTACCAATGAGCCCCATTTATAACTGGGGTTTTCTACAGTCAGGGAAAACTTCATTCAGCTCATTGAGGAGTTGGTGCAGCCCTACCATTCCAGGACCTGCATTTTTTTCTGTATCAGGATGGGGAACGTCCTTTCAGCTGGATGAAGAGAAGCACTCAGCTGCCCTGGCAGCAGAAAACAGGGTCAGCCTGCCTCCCACTGAGCCCAGGATGCTCAGTTCACAAAATTGCCCACCATGACTGAAGAGAAATGCAGAGTCCTTTGCATCACAAGGCACTTATATAAAAGAACTTAAGTTTTAGGATGAGTTCTAAATGTCTTAAAAATCATTGCAGGTAGATCAAACTTACTGTCCTATTTTTCCAGATTGTGGCCTCTTTGTGGCTGCACCTTCCACAGCTGTACAATGTTAATGTACAGCTGGCACATTGCCCAGTTATAAAGGACAGTTAAACAGGAGGTGAAACACGAGCTAGGAAGAACTAATGCAGCTGTATAATCTGCTCTTAAAAAGTCAAACTTCACTGATTTCCTGTAACATAGTTTTATTTGAAATTCAGATTTCCCCCCACCTAGTAAAGTTTAGAATACAGGATTTTTTGAACTATATATTTTACTTTCTTTGAAAGTAAGGTATATTGAGGTATGTGCCCATTTGAAAAGATTATGTACCCTAGAAAAGCCATGTTTTAATCCTGATCCAATCTTGTGGGAGCAGCCATTCCTTTTAATCCCTATTCAGCACTATTGTTGGAAATGCAATTAGATTATCTTCATAGAGATGTGACCCATCTGATTGTGGGTGGTAACTTTTGATTAAACGGCTTCTAGGGAGATGTGACTTCACCCATTTCAGGTGGATGTCTTGATTATTTTACTGCAATTCTTTTGGAGAGAACCCGAGGACGACGACAGAGCCATAAGAACCACAAGAGCCCACATGGCCAAAGACCCTTGGAGATGAAGAAGGAAAACACCCGTCGGGGAGCTTCATGAAACAAGAAGCCTGGAGAGAAAGCCAGCAGATGTCACCATGTTCATCATGTGATGAACTTGAGAGAGTTCAACTCTCTTTCCACTTGAGAGAGAACCCCTGAACTTCATCAGCCTTTCTTGAGTGAAGGTAACCTCTTGTTAGTGCCTTAATTTGGATATTTTTATAGACTTGCTTTAATTGGGACATTTTCTCAGCCTTAGAACTGTAAACTTGCAACCTAATATATTCTTCTTTTTAAAAAGCAGTTCTGTTTCTGGTATATTACATTCTGGCAGCTAGCAAATTAGAACAAAGCATAATTTACATACAAAAAACTCACCTACTTTGGTATAAGCACTGTTCTAAGTCTTAGTTATATAACCACTAACACAATCAAAATATTGAAAAAAAACCATCACACACAAAAATATTTGTTCCTGTTTCTTTGTAGTCAAACCCCTCCACCAGCCCCAGGCATGCACAAATCTGTTTTCTGTCCCTCTAGTTTTACCTTTGCAAGACCGTCATTTAAATTGAATCATAAGGTGTGTAGCCCTTGAGTCTAGCTTCTTTGACTTACTTAACGAACTTGGGATTCATTCATGCTACTGTGCCTATACTGTGCCAGTGGTCCCTTTTTCAATACTGAGGGTGCCACTGAGTGAATGAACTAGTTTGTCCATCCATGCACTAATCAAAAGACATGTGAGTTATTTCCAAATTATGAATGAAATCTCTACAAACATTTGCATATGGATTTTCACATGAACTTCATTTCTCTTGGGTAAATATTTTAGAAAGGGAAGGTACTCTGGGTCACGTGTTTATCCTCAGCATCTATCAAACTGTTTCCTACAGTAGTTCTACCATTTTACACCCCACCAACAGTGTAGGAGCATTCCAGTTGCTCCATATCCTTGTCAGTACTGAGCATCATCAGGTTAGTTTTCAGCCATTCTAAATGGTGTTGGTAGCTCACTGTGGCTTTAATTTGCATTTCTCTGATGACTAATGATATTGACCATCTAATCTGCCATCCACATATTTTCTTTGGTGAGGTGTCAAAAATTTTTTGTCTATATTTTTTAACTGATTGCTTTCTTATTATGGAGCTTTGAGAATTCTTTATATATTCTGGATACATATCCTTTAGCAGAAAGGTTTTTGCAGATACTTCTCCCAGTCCTTGGCTTGCCTTTTTATTTTAACAGTGTCTTTTGAAGAGCAAAAGATCTAAGTCGATCAATTATTTAATTTAATTTTACTTTATTGATTATTATTATTTTTATGCATGGGCAGGCACCGGGAATTGAATCTAGGTCTCCAGCATGGCAGGCAAGAATGATGTCTGCTGAGACACTGTGGCCCACCCTATTTTATATTATAGAATGTGCTTTTTTGTATCATATATAAGAAATCTTTGCCTGACACAAGGTCACATAATTTTTGTCCTATACTTTCTTCAGGAAGTTTTATAGTTTTAGGTTTAAATATAGAAAAGTCTATGATTCATTTAGAGTTAATATTTATAAATGATGTGAGGTATGGGTTGTATATGGATGTCTAATTATTCCACAGCATGTTTCTATTAGTCAGAAGTGCCCAAGAAATAGCAGATATAACTTTGAATTGAGTTTAAGATCTAGCTGTCAACACCAAGGACACGTGAAAAGCACGTAATGTAATACGTGCATACTAAATTAATTCCAGTTATTATAGAAATAAAGTCCCCTTATAGTGTCTTTCCAGAGATTAATTATTCCACTAACAGTTGAATTTTACATCCAATACATTTTGACATAATTGAGGTACTGATACAGAAAGTATCCTTGAAATATATAAGTTTTCTCTAGAATGGTGCTTTGGGTTAAGAAAATTGATTCTCAGAAGACTCACAGTTTATTCCTTTCTATTCAGCAAATATTTCTTGAATTATTATGGTATGCAAAGCACTGGGGATATGCAAAAGGGGATAATGTGGATGAGAGGTAACTAAGCCAGCTTTTGCTCTTGAGAGGCTGAAAACACAGTGGAAATAGTGGTTTGTCAACTGAGGGCGAGTTTGTCCCCAGGAGACACTTGGGAATGTTTGGAGACCTATCTGATTTTCAGGAGGGGGGCAGCATGTGGCATCTAGAGACCAGGGATGCTGCAAAACATCCTAAAATACACAGTACAGCCCACGGCAAGGAAGAATTATTCACTCCCAAGTGCCAAGAGAGCCAAGGTTGAAAAAGCTAAGTGTTTTAGTTTCTTAATGCTGCCAGAATGCAATATACCAGGAATGGGCTGGCTTTTATAAAGGGGGTTTATTAAGTTATGAATTTACAGTTCTAAGGCCATAAAAATGTCCAACTAAGGCATCCAGAGAAAAAAACCTTAAATCAAGAAAGGCCAATCTGGGAAGGTATGTGACTGGCATTTGCTGGTCCTCTGACTTCTGGTTTCAAATAAGTTCCCTAGGGGCACTTTGTGCATTTCCAAATATCTCTGTGTGTGTCAGTTCTGAAGCTCTTTCCAAAATGGTTCCCTCTTAAAGGACTCTAGTAAAGGTCTCAACTTGAATGGGTGGAGACACATCTCTACGGAAATCACCTAATCAAAAGGTCCCACCCACTTGTGTCACAACTCCATGGAAACAACTTAATAAAAAAGATTCCACCCAATAATACTGAATCAAGATTAAAGAACATGGTTTTTCTGGGGTACCCAACAGTTTCAACCTGGCACATTCTACCCTGTGGACCCCAAAAGGTATGCTCTTTCCATATACAAACTATATTCATTCCATTACAATACCACAAAGCCTTAAGCCAATTCAGTAACAATACAAATACAATACAAAGTCAAAACCAGCACAAAATTTCATCAAAGTCAGCTACAAGTATGGTCTGTCCTAAGGCAAAATTCTCCTCTGACTTTGGACCTGTAAAACTCAGAACAAGTTGTCTGCTGCCAACATACTAAGGAGGGACACTCATGGGATACATGCTCCCATTTCCACAGGGAGAAACTGGAAGGAACACAGGGGTCACCGGAACAGAAAAGATCCAAAAACCTGCAGGGCAAAGTCCATTAGATTTCAAAGCCTGAGAGTCATTTAGAATGCGGCAGCCTTACCGCTTCCAAGGGCCCATGCAGTGGCCCTGTTCTCTCCAAACACTGAGGTGAGGGTTGCAACCTTGGGGGACCCGGGGGAAACCACCTTTTTCTTAGCTCCATCCTCTCCAAGCATTGGGGCAGGACCTGAACGCTCTGCAATCTTGGGGGCACACGCTCAACCCCCTCAGAACAACAGGGCAGCAGCAAGGCTCTCCCCAATCCCCAAGGAATGTGCTCCACCCTCTCTGAAGCCTAGGGCACCAAAACCCTTCCTGAACATTGAGGCAGAAGGTCCACCTTCTGCTTTGAGGGCAAGTGCACCCTCTCCAAGTGCATGAGTGAGTCCACTCTCCCGGCCCGAGGTCTCTTGGCTTCAGACTTCATTTCCATGGTTCTGCCTTTGAAGTTATTTTTCCTTCAATTTGTCCCTTTTCTGTCCCTTTTAGTCCAGACTGACGGTGGTTCCATTTATACAGATTCCACAGCACTCTCGTTAGTTTTCTGTACAGTATTCTGGGATCATACCCATTAAATGATAAGACTTTCCACCATTCCTTCCTGGATAACTCCATCTCCAATCCTGGCTTGTTCTATAATGGCTGACTCGTTACATGTTTGGTTGAATCCTCACATGGGGCACTATTTTCCGTGGTCTCCCTTTTGAAAGCTCAGAATTTTCCAGACCATCAATTTCTGGTTCTCTGTACCCAAGAGTTCAGTTTTCAGCTCATCTCTTTCCTGTCGCATTTTACAATAAGCTGCAAAGAGAAGCCAGGCTGCATTTTCCACATTTAGTTTAGAAATCTTTTCAGCTCAGTACCATGGTTGACTGCTTTCAAAGTTAGCCTTCCATTGAATAGCAGCAGTCAATTTTGCCAATTTCTCTGCCCACTTTAAAACAAAGATCATCTTCTTTCCAGTTTGCAATAACACATTCATCATTTCTGTCTAAGGCCTTATCAGAAGCATCTTTACAGTCTGCATTTCTATCAACAGTCTCTTCAGAGCATTCTAGGCCTACTCAATCACGCTTCTCACACCTCTTCCAGAATGTTCCCCTTATCCATTTTAAAAGCCATTCCAACAGATTTAGTATTTGCAAACCACAACACCCCACTTCTCTGGTCCCAAAATCTGTTTTGGTTTGTTAAAGCTACTGGAATGCAATATACCAGAAATGGAATGGCTTTTTAAAAGGCAATTTATTAAGTTGCAAGTTTATGCTTCTAAGCCTATAAAAATGTCCAACTAAAGATAACTTGATTCAAGAAAAGCAATGGATCCAGATCACATCCATCAGTTGGGAACGCACATGACTGGTCTCTGCTGGGTTCTCTGGATTCTCATTCCAAATAGCTTCCCTGGGGACATTTTCTTTCTTCATCTTCAAAGATCTCTGGCTGTGTAGGCGCTGAAGCTTTTTAAAAATTGGTCCCCTCTAAAGAACTCCATTAAGTGAGCCCACGTGAAGAAATACTAGGGATACTATAATCTAACTGCCTTATTTTATGAAGAAAAAAGCTAAAAATTAGAGCACAGCTCTTTTTTCTTTACTTCTTTCCATAATAATATTCTGCCTCAGATTTTAAAAAGTAATTCTATATATGCCACTTGATTTGTAGTAACTCTGGACACTAACTTTCAAATTGTGGATAGAAAAATAAAGACAGACAAAATCTTGCCTGTAGCTAGGATTATATGGTATAATTATAAATTCATTTCAAAGTTTGCTATTCTGTATTACCTTATTTTAAGTTTTATGGATGAAAATTAAGGTCAATTCTAAATTATAAATGACATAATAAATCTGACAATAAAATAACTTTAGACTTTTTTTGAAAAATAAAAAAGATCAGGCTAGCTACCCAGGGAATGGAGCAGGGACTCACTAGCAATTAGAATCTAAATCCAGTTATTTATATGATATGCTTATTTCCATAATTTTATTTTTTGTATTTCAAGATGAAGTCTTGGTTTGAGTGTTATTTGTCTATTGGTTGATTGCTGGTTTTTATCATTTACCATTAAATTTTTGTTTCTGTATGTTGTATGGTGGGGTCACATTTCATTATTTTTTCCATGTAAGTATCCCATTATTGCAGGACCATTTTGTTGAATTTTTCTTTGGTTGTTTTTTGGGGAAGTGCGTAGACTGGGAATTGAACCCAGGTCTCCTGCATTGCAGGTGAGAATTCTACCACTAAACTACCCCTTGCACCCCCGTTTCCCATTAAGTTTTGTTCCTCATTTTCAGCAAGTTAAACCTGAATGTCTTTCCAAGTACCAATCATCCTCAGGTAATTAGGACCTGCCATACTCCATGTTCCATACCATGTTCCAAGCACCATACCAGGTATTTCACATGAATTATCTCCTTTTCCTTCTCAAAACTGTGCACGGTCCAGGAATTAAACCCAGGTCTCCTGCATGGAAGGCGAGCATTCTATCACTGAACCACCTGTGCACCCAGGCTGGCTTTTATAAAGAGTGTTTATAAAGTCACAAATTTACAGTCTTAGGCTATAAAAATGTCCAACTAAGGCATCCAGAAAAAGATACCTTGACTCAAGAAGAACCAATCTGGGAAGGGATGTGGCTGGCATCTGCTGTTCCTTTGGCTTCTGTTTTCAAACATGTTCCCCAGGGCCATTTTCTTTCTGCATTTCCAAACATCTCTGTTTGTGTCAGCTCTGAAACTTTTCCCAAAATGGTTTTCTCTCAAAGGACTCTAGTAAGTGACCTACCTTGAATGGGTGGGCCACATCTCCATGGAAACAACTTAATCTAAAAGATTCCATCCAACAATATTGAATCTGGATTAAAGACATGGCTTCTGGGGTACACAACAGTTTCAAGCTGGCACACTGAGCTAGAATTATTAAAAATAAACAAGTTACCCAGATTATATATCAGATTTGAATTCTAAGTATACGAGGAAAAGAATTATTGGCAAAGTACTGCAGAATTTCATCAGAGACATTGAATTGGAAGGGAAAAAAAGCGGTTGTTATATATGCTTACAACAGTTTTCTCTAGGTTGTTTTTGGCGTATTTAATTTGGTTATGGTATCTTCTGAAATACAGAAGTGTCATTTTTTGTTGGTGAGATGGAGGATTCAAGTTTACCATTTTTTCTTTATGTTCAGTTTGCTTTGTCATGCTCAGGAGAGAGGCTTTTCTCCAAACTAAGAAACTTAAAATATTTTTCTACATTTTCTCTTGACAATTTTGCCATGTTTTGATTTATTAATTCACTTACAACTTTTAAAAATAACATTATTTTATTCCAAATAGATAGTCTGCTATCACACCAAGTGCCACCTTTGCCATATTCTAAATTCTAGTGAATATTTGGGTTTCTATATGATTTCCCTGGTCTGTCAATTCTTTCCAGTATCAAATTGTTTTAACTTCTGTAGCTTGAGAGTTTGAGTTTAGAATTTAAAAAATTATAATAATATAATGAATTTGACTCAATAATGAAATTTTTCAAAATTTTTTGAAAAAGTGATCATTTATTGGTTGAGGTTCTTTTAATAATATGGAATGAAGCAATTAATGACCAAACATTAAAAAAAAATAAATTAGATGGCTCAGCAGGCAGGAATGCTTGCCTGCAATGCCAGAGGACCCGGGTTCGATTCCCGGTGCCTGCCCATGTAAAAAAAAAATAATAAATAAATAAATAAATAAATTAGAAACCATTAGAAGCTGGGGGTATTTTTACCGCCTCCCCCCACACTCTCAAACAATGAGTCTAAGGGAAAAAATGCTCTTGTTCCTTAATACTTAGAAAACATTAAGAATATAAAATATGATGTGGTGTTAGCAAAATGTGAAAGGTTCCTTTTCATCACATAAAGACCCCACAGGGCCTGATGAAAGGAACTATAGAGGATCCTTCAGTTCCTCTGGACTCAGGAAGGAATGGAGCTTATCTGAGAGGGGAGAGAGAATAAGAAGATAGTGAAAAGAGAATATCATTTATATAGCAGTGCTGGCACGGGGGAGGTATTGAATAGTTATCAATTGAGTGAATAAGCGAACAAGCCAAGCAATGCATTTATGAAAGCTGGTGTTTGGCAAATAATTGGGGGAAGGGCTGCATAAGGATAAACTGGTTACTGGAGGGATTTGCAGAATACACAGACTCAGGCACTAACTAGCTGAAGTGCTAGAGGTTAAGAGTGAGTGTCTAGCTTCCTTCTTCCTAGAGTTTTCAGCCTTTCACAAAGGCTCATGAAGAAGCAACCAGATCGGGAAGGGTAATCAGGGTGGATTTTGTTGAGAGTGAAGTGTGAGCTTTTTTTAGGAGAAAGATTGCCAAGAGAAAATGTAGCTTCTTGTTAGAAGCACTCAGACTCATAACAAATACAGAAAGATCCAAGTTAGTTTTGTAAAGGAAACCCCTACAAAAAAGGAGATTTTTGAGGAATGAGGAGAGTACATATAAATTTCAATGCTGGAAATACCATGCTGTGACTTCTAAGTCTATTCTTGGGGTGAGATTTGCAACTTCTATGTAAAGAGGAACATTAAGTAATTCCCTAATTGTAGTTTTACTTACGTTCATAGGATTTTTTAAAACAAACGTGCAAAGCACAACCAAAGCAGGAACACTTTTAAAGGTCAGAAAAGAAAAACTGCCATTCGCCTTAATAACTGCAAACACTGCTTTAATTCTGCAGAAGCCACTGAGGGGGACTGTGGTGCAGTAGAAGGAGCCTCAGGATTAATTGCACACCAGTGGGACGGTAATGCTCTATTCAATTTAAGTCGCACTAGAAAGCGAGGGGAAAGACGTGAATACCAATTTCCTAATACCTGTATGAGAAGTCAGGGGTGACAGAAAAAGCAGGTACACAATCCTCTGGTTTTCAGGTCTACATATACAATACGTGGGTAATTTGGACTGAATGTACCCCATAAAAACATGTGCTTAAATTTAATCCATTCCTGTGGGTGTGAACCCATCGTACAGAGGACATTTAGATGAGGTCACTTCAGCTAAAGTGTGGCCCACCTCAGTCAGGATGGGTCTTAATCCTTAATCTTATTACTGAAGACCTTTAGAAACAGAACGAAATTGAGAGAGAGAGAGAGAGAGAGAGAGAGAATGTGCCAGAGGGAGCAGACAGAAGCTGAACATCAACAGAATTTGGAAGAGAAGGGAGCGGCCAGGAGATGTGCCATGTGTCTTGCCTATCACTGGCTAAGGACAAGGGATCATCAGCAACCAGCCCCAGAAAGCCAGCGTCTTCAGGAAGAAAGCATGGCCTTGATGATGTCTTGATTCTGCCTTAATTTGGATTTTTTTCCCAGCCTCAAACCATGAGAAAATAAATCCCCATGGTTTAACCCAACTCAATTCATGGTGTTTGCTTGAGCAGCCTAGAACACTAAAACAATCTGAGAAAAAAATTACAGCCCAACATTTCCCGGCAATGTACTAGTCAGCAAGAGAAGGTAAGAGTCTGCACACATCAAACATCCCCAGCACGATTACCAGTCTTACAATAATGCGTCTTATCACAGGGCGACACACCCAAGCCTATCTGAAAATAAATACATAGAAATCAAAAGCAAACAAAGCACCTCCCCTCACCCAATCAAACTTAAATTTTGCCACTTGAATACAATTTCACCTGTTAAATTCTCTCAGAAGGCTATTAGTTATCTGAGCAATTCAATCAACATAATGATTTCCTGCATCTGGTCTTTAATTAGTTTATATTCTAATGTGCATTAGCTAAGAATTTGCTACAAATAACAAAATACAATTTAAGAAGCTATATGACTTCACACCTATTTCCAATAATTCAGCCAGTTTTATTTTCAAGATAGGCACTTAAAAAAAGAACATGAATGCAAAATAATTTATCTGAGCTTAACATATGGAAGGAACAGAATTATGAAAGTCAGATATTCAAATTTTACTTACAGATAACAATGCTTGAAAATATCAGAAGCCTCATTTCCTTCATGCTTTCTACTATACAGTTTTCTATATATTATGCCTGCTGATGACATAAATGCATAGTTGGTTTGCATAAGTGTTACTGAAACTAAACAGTCAAATATTTGCAGCTTTTAAAATGTTCAATTTCTGATATTTAAGTTTCATTAAAAAAAAATCCATGCACGATTTGTCCATGTGCATATCATCACTGATTTGCCAGCATTCTATTGAATAATTAGTACCTGGTTGGATAACTGATTTAACAAAAATCATTCAGTGCCTATTATGTGATAATAGATATTATCTATTGAGCGCCTTCCTCCAGCTCACAGTCGCACAATCTCCCCATTAGGAACAGGGATGTCCTTCTCTCTGCCCAGCACAGACCTTGCATCAGCACCCTCCCAGAGGTTTTCAGTATTTACATGTGCTTCACCTTCTTAAGGTAGACAAACCAGAAAGTTTGGGAGAGGCAGGAAGGGAGGGAGGGAGGGAAGAGGAGGGAGGAAGGAAAAATTATGTAAAATTGAAGGTGAATTGCAAAGTGTTTTTAGTTTGCCAGAGTTGCTTTACTAAATAGCACAAAGTGGGTTGGTCTCAACAATGGGAATTTATTGGCTCACGGTTTTGAGGCTAGAAGTACACAATCAAGATATCAGCAAGGCTTGCTTTCACCCTGAAGCCCGCAGTGTTTTGGGGCTGGCTGCCTCAACCTCGGGGCCCCTTGGCTTGCATCTCTCCGCCTTGGCCACATGGTCCTCCCCCTTCTGTGTCTGCTCTCCCTGCTTCTGCTGACTTCCTGCTGCTCCCTGTGGCCTTCTCTTTATAAGGGCTCCAATAATCCAGATTAAAGATGCTTCACTTGCCCAGACCTTAACTCAAAATCACGTCTTCAGAAGGGCCTATGTACAATGGGTTCACATCCGCAAGGACATGGATTAAGATTAAGGGTAGGTGTATGTGGGGATATCATTAATTCACCACCCAAAGAGCGGGAGACATGAAAATCAAGAGACAGAACTTGACCCCACCCCCACCTCCCAGAAAAAGCCAAAGGCTCATCTGTGTGATATTTCTGGCAGGTGAGATGAGGAACCAAGCGAGAGGGGAAATGCCCTTTTCTTTCGTGCATCTATTTTGTAAAGCACACAGCCCCAAGGTTTTTAATTGTTATTATTTATGGGTCTATATGTAAGAAGGCCAGTATGAATTTAGACGCGTGTCTTTCAAAATTCCAAATTCCCATTTTATATGACTGGAAAAACCCAAATTTTATTTATTCATCCAGTCATTCATTCATTTAAATAGTCAAATTACACTAAGGAAGATAGTACCACCCAATTATTTTAATGATAAAGGGGTTAGTGACAGAGAAAATCACAAATGACAGAATTAAAAGATAAAATATATCCTTAATTTTATTCCCCGTGGGTCCCAAATGGTGGAAAAGTGACTTCCTCTTGGACTCTACCCAAACCTCTCCGCACCCATTCCCTGCAGGCAGGAGAAGGTTTTTCTCTGGCCATCGCCTATACAGAATGAATGCTTAACTTTCAGAATAAAAACAGTTTCTTCAAGAAACCTCAAAAGAATTAAGTTAGAATGGAAAAGAAAGGGGGAGGAGAGGATATGGCAATTGTGAAAATTACTAAACAGACTGTGTACTTAAGGTCGATAAGCCACAAATTAATTCACGGTGGGAAAACTCCCTAAAGACTCTCAAAATAAGATCACAATATGAATGCTCAAATTCCTCAGACTTAGTAAAATTTCATAGATGGATGAAATTTACTTCTGCTCAAGTAGCATAAGATGCACCTACTATGTAAAAGAATGTAGCAAGACAATACTAAAAACTGAAATATGAGTTTGTTTTTAAATGGATATGAAGGGTTAGAATATATAAAAAGAAAAGCACATGGTCTTGAATTTGACAATACATAAAAATAATGATAAGAAAAGAAAAATGACCTTATACCTATGTTTCCCTTTAAAGAGAGTTGCATCCAGGTGAATGAATTATGACACATTTAGCAAAATTTAAACTGCCAAGAGAGACTAAAAGGGGAATTTATAATAGAAGACAAAATCACCTTTAAGTACAGCTTTGAAACACAGTGCTCTAATAGACTCTTAATGTTCTTTAATAGAACAAAATTGAAGTATAATTTTCCTAAACCAGAGTTACACTAATTAAATAACAGAGCAGCACTGAAAATGAATTCTCTACCCAGCTGTAGTCAAACATCAAAAAACAAAACAAAAAAACCTTAAACCAAAATGGATGATGTTCTACAAAGAGATTATTGCAACTAACTTCCATAGGCACCCTTACAGTTTTCTACGTGTGGTTTCCTAAATATATTCTGTCTTTCCTGTATTAGGAGAAGTTATGAGATTTTTACAAATTTCTGAAAATGACTGCTAATTTCTACAGTGGGCATTTCTGATCTTTGCTGTTTTTCAAATGTTTCTGTTTATTTGGAGCATGCTCTAAAGCCATTAGCTTAGTCCCACCATCTTCTGTGTGAGGACACAAAAGCTGAAACTCTTATTCTCTAAATCTTGTTCTTGTTTTAACTTTGCTCATTTAATAAAAAGGCTATGAACAGTCTCATTTAGTCTTTACATAGATAAATGCTTTCATTAATCTTTAGTAAATACTGTAAGTGAAACTTCCTGATCAGGTGCTAAGAGTATGAGTGGCTTTATAAGACACTGCCATACTGTTTCCAAAGTGACTGGTGCATTTTATACTTCCACAAGCAATGTGTGAGAGTAGTTTGCTCTCCAACATCACCAGCACTTGGTATTATCAGACTTTTAAATTTTAGCTATTCTAGTATCTCATTGTTTTTGTTTATTTGGAATTCGCTGACTAAAGCTGTTGAACATCTTATCATATTTATTATTTTGCCAAGTGTCCAAATTGTGTTCACTTTGTTTTAATTGAGTTGATGCACTTTATTAGGTGAAATTTCCAGATGTTCCCAGTATGCTGACGGTGTTTTCATAAATGGCCGCCGAGTTAGACACATGATTTTTTAATGGTTTTCTTCACTTTGACTTTATTCACGCAGTGAATTTCATTGATTGATTTCTTTTCTTTTTTTTTAATTAGAGAAGTTTGGGGCTTATAGAAAAATCATGCATAAAATACAGAGTTCCCATATACCATCCTATTTTTAATACCTAGCATTGATGTGCAAATATCTGTTCGAATCCCTGCCTTCAAGTATTTGGGGTTTGAAAGAAGTGGAATTGCCAGGTCATATGATAATTCTACAGTGAATTTTCTGAGGAACTGCCAAACTGTCTTCCACAGCAGCTGCACCACTTCACGTTCCCATCAGCAATGAATGAGTGTTTCCATTTCTTCACATCCTCTCCAACCCTTTCAATTCTCTATTTTTTGAATAGTAGCCATTCTAGAGGGAATGTTAATGTTACAGTGGTATATTATTGTGGTTTGATTTACATTTCCCTGATGGCTAATGATGTTGGGCATCTTTTCATGTGCTTTTTTTAAAAAAATATATTTATTGACAAATCTTCACACACATGCATTCCATACATGGTGTACATCAGTGGCTCACACTATCATCACATAGCTGGGTATCCATCACTGTGCCACTTTGAAAGGATCTATGAACCCCAGAAAAGCCACGCCTTAATCCTAATCCAATCTTGTCACAGCAATCTTTTTTTTAAAATCCCTATTCAATAATGCAGGTTGGCACCTCTTGATTCGATTATCTCCACCCATTCCAGGTGGGTCTTGATTAGTTTACTGGAGTTCTTTGAAAGAGGAAGCATTTTGGAGAAAGCTTCAGAAAGGTGAGAGAGCCACAAGGCTTAGAGCCCACACAGACAGAGACCATTAGAGATGAAGAAGGAAAATGCCCCTGGGGAAGCTTCATGATACAAGAAGCCTGGAGAGAAAGCAAGCAGATGTCGCCATGTTCACCATGTGGCTTTCCAGTTGAGAGAGAAACTCTGAATTTCATCAGCCTTTCTTGAGTGAAGGTAACCTCTTGTTGGTGCCTTAATTTGGACATTTCTATAGCCTTGCTTTAATTGGGACATTTTCTTGGCCTTAGAACTGTGAACTTGTAACTTATTAAATTCCCCTTTTTAAAAGCCATTCCAGATCTGGTATATCTCATTCGAGCAGCTAGCAAAGTAGAACCACCACCATGATCATTTTTAGAACATCTGCATCACTCTAGAAAAGAAACAAAAAGATAAAACTCATATATACCATATCCCTTAACCCTCCCTCTCATTGACCACTAGTATTTCAATCTACCCAATTTATTTTACCCCTTATCCCCCATATAATTGATTTAATTTTTATCCATATTTTTTTACTCATCTACTCATACCCTGAATAAAAGGAATATCAGACACAAGGTTTTCACAATCACACAGACACATTGTAAGTTATATCATTATACAATCATCTTTAAGAATCAAGCTGGAACACAGCTCAACAGTTTCAGGTACTTCCCTCTAGCCACTCCAATACACCATTAACTAAAAAGGGATATCTATATAATGCATAATAATAACCACCAGAATATCCTTTTGACTCTGTTTGAAACCTCTCAGCCACTGTACTTTATTTTGTCTCATTTCTCTCTTCCCTCTTCTGGTCAAGAAGGCTTTCTCAATCCCATGATGCTAGGTCTCGGAGAATCCCTGGAGTCAGGTCCCACATTTCCAGGGGGATTTGGCCATTTGTATGTCTCCTTTAGAGAAATGTCTATTCAAGTCTTTTGCCCATTTTAAAAATAGGTTCTGTGTCTTTTCTGTTGTTGAGTTGAAGGAGTTCATTATACATTTTGCATAGTAAACCTTTATCAGATATATAGTTCCCAAATATTTTCTTCCATTGTGTAGGTTGTCATTTTACTTTCATGATAAAGTTCTTTAATGCATAAAAATTTTAAATTTTGCTGAGGTTTCATTTACCTATTTTTTTAAATTTTGTTGTGTTTTGGGTGTAAATTCTAAGAAACCATTACCTAATACAAAGGTTGTTGAAGATGCTTCTCTAAATTTTCTCGTAGGAGTTTTATAGTTTTGAGTCCTATTGATCTATTTTGAGAGAGATCTTCTCAAGTGCACATGGATCATTCTCCAGGATAGACCATATCTTATGTCACAAAACAAGTCTTAGTAAATTCAAAAATTTTGAAATCATACAATGTATCTTCTGTGACTACAATATAATGAAGCTAGAAATAGCAGAGAGAAAAATGGAAAATTCACAAGTGGGTAGAAATTAAATGGCATATAACCAATGGGTTTAAGAGGAAATCAGAAGCACAATTAGGAAATATCCTGAGGCAAAAGAACATTCCAAAACATATGGGAAGAAGTGAACTCAGTGCTAAGAGGGACATTTTAAAAAGACATATTTAATGGTAAGACATACTAAAAAAAGAAAGACTTCAACTCAGAGACCTAATGTCAAAACTGGAAGAACTAGAGAAAGAAGAGAAAACTAAACCCAAAGTGAGCAGAATGAAGAAATAACAAAGATCAGAGTGGAGGTAAATTAAATAGAAAACAAAAAAATTATAGAATCCACAAAACCATTTTCAGGACCTTGTGTTAGGCAATGGTTTCTTTGACTTTATACCCAAAGCACAAGCAACAGCAACAAAATTTGGGCCTTCACCAAACTAAAAAATTTCATTTATCAAAGGGCTTTATCACAAAAGTAAAACAACAGCCTATAAAATAGAAGGAAATATTTGGAAAACATAACTGATAAAGGTTTAATGTACAGAATGTAAAAAGAAATCCTTCAACTTAACAAAAAGACAACCCAATTTAAAATTGGACAAAAGATTTGAATAGACATCTCTCCAAAGATTTCTAATTTCTTCCTTTTAATTGTAGCACTTAGACTATTTCCATTTACTGTAACTAAGAATGTGGTTGGATTTGAGTTTACCATAATACTAATTGTTTTCTATTGGTCCTATCTGTTCTTTAATTTATTTTTCTTTGTTCCTTTTGTTTTGAATAACTTTTAGTATTTCATTTTTCCCCCTATTGGCATATTAGCTCTACTTCCTCATTTTATTTTTAGTGGTTGTTTTAAGATTTACAATATGCATCCTTAACTCTTCAAAATCTACCTTAAAATGACACCATAGAAATTCACATATAATTTAAAGATGTAAAACTACCTCCATTTTCCCTTTCCTCTGCCTTTGATATTATTGGCATATATTTTAGTTTAGTGTATGTTATATCTCTAAAAGACATAGTTATAATTGGGGTTTTGAAGAGTGTGTGTATGTATGGTGGCTCGATGCCCAGGCCCACTCCTAAAAACCCATTGTGCCGGTCTGAATCTGTGGTGGACCCCAGAAAAGCCATGCGCTTTGATCCTCATTCAATATTGCTGGGTGGGAGCATCTTGATTGTTTCCATGAAGATGTGACCCATTCAATTGTGGGTGGTAACTTTTGATTAGATGATTTCCATGGAGGTGTGTCTCCACCCACTGAAGGTGGAGTTGCTTACTGGAATCCTTTAAAAGAGGAAACATTTTGGAGAGAGTCCCTCTTTTGGTAGAGCCACATGAAAGCCAGCAGACACCACCATGTTTGCCATGTGCCCTTCCAGCTGAGAGAGAAATGTTGAACGTCGTCAGCCTTCTTGAAGCAAGATATCTTTCCCTGGATGCCTTAAATTGGACATTTCTATAGACTTGTTTTGATTGGGTCATTTTCTCACCCTTAGAACTGTAAACTAGCAACTTATTAAATTCCCCTTGTTAAAAGCCATTTCGTTTTTGGTATATTGCATTCCAGCAGCTAGCATACTAGAACAAAGAGTTATTTTTCTTTTAAAGAAACTAAATCAAAAGTCCTTTACATTTCTCACATTTATTGCTTAGAATGTTCCTTATTCTTTTTCATAAGTCCAATTCCCTCTGGTTTCATTTTCCTTCAGTATGAAAAACTTCCTTTGACCTTTCTAATTAGTAGTGTAAGTCTCTGGTGATAAATTCTTTGATAAAAAAAATGCCTGTCTTTATTTTGCTTTCATTTTTCATTAACATTTTCATTGGATACAAAATTCTAAATGGAGTATTCTTTTTAAGACTTTAAAGATGGCATTTTATTGCATTTGAAGAGAGATCAGTGGCTACTTTCATCCTTGTCCGCTGTGTCTTTTGTTCTCTTGCAACTTTTATAGTTTGTCTTTGTTCTAGTTTGCTAGCTGCCAGAATGCAATATACCAGAAACAGAATGGCTTTTAAAGGGGGGAATTTATTAAGTGGCAAGTTTACAGTTCTAAGGCCATTAAAATATATCTATTAAAATGTCCAAATTAAGGCACCAAGAAGTTACCTTCACTCAAGAAAAGCTGATGAAGTTCAGGGTTTCTCTCTCAACTGGAAGGCACATGGCGAATACAGTGACATCTACTAGCTTTCTCTCCAGGCTTCTTGTTTCATGACGTTCCCCCAGGGGCATTTTTCTTCTTCATTTCCAAAGGTCTCTGGCTATGTGGGCCTTGTGGTTCTCATAGCTCTCTCATGTCTCTCAAGCTTTTCCCAGAATGTTTCCTCTTTTAAAGGATTCCAGAAAACTAAACAAGCCCCACTCGGAATGGGGGGAGTCACATCTCCCTCTAACCAAAGGTTACTACCCACAATTGGGCGAGTCACATCACCATGGAGATAATCTAATCTGGTCTCTAATCTACAGAACTGAGTAGGGATTAAGAAATGGCTGCCTCCACAAAATGAATCAGGATTAAAACATGGCTTTTCTAGGACACATAATCCTTTCAAACCAGCACAGTCTTCATCATTAGCTTCTATTTTCTGATCTTCAAATTAACTGATCTTTTCTTCTGCATGTCTAATCTACTATTAAACTCATTAGTTTAAACTCATGTTAAACTCATTCTAGATATTGCATTTTTCAGTTCTAGAAGTTCCATTCAGTTCTTTCTCATAGTTTTCATTTTTTTTCCATTATGATCATGTTTTCCTTTAAATCCTTGAACATATTTGTAATGGCTGTTCTAATTTCATCATTGGTTATTTATTGGACTGTTTATATTAAATGGTTTTTACTCTGGTAATGGAATACTTATATTAATGCTTTACATTTCTAGTAACTTTTATTGTATGTAGGACATTATTAATGTTACATTATTGAAATGTCTGTATTTTGCTGTCTTTTCTTAGTGCATGTTCAATTTTGTTCGTGCAGGCAGTTAATTTACTTGTGAATCAACTGGAACTTTCCAAGGCTTGTTTTCAAGCTTTTTAAGGGTGGGTTGATAGTAGGTCATATTCTGTCTTGTTTAGCCTTTCCTATAATGTGTAGCCTCTCTGGAGGTCTCTAATGCCTCAGGTGTTCAAATGAAGTCTCTCCATTTTCATTCAACTCAAGTTGAAACTTGAGCTTCTACAAACCCTGCACAACTCCAGTAGCTGTTTATTTTACACCTCCTTAGTTGTTCTTTTCCTGGTAGTTGTTCTTAGCCCTATACATATTCAGCTGGTTTTTAATCCAAGACTCAAGAAACTCCTATGCAGATTCTGGAGTTTGTTTATGCATAGCTCCCTCTCCTCTGAAAACTCCAGCCACCTCCTCTGCCTTCCAGTATTTTTTATTCAGTAATCCTACTCTACAAAGTCCTGTGTCTGTGATCTGAAAATTGGCTCCAGGAATAATGATAGGCTGATTTTAGTGATTGCCTTATTTGTTTCTTTTCCATTCTGTATATGTATGTATGCACATACATGCATGCACACACAAAATGATAGGCCATTTTTTTTCACATGGCATGGAAGATACTTTTTCAAAATGTGACATGTTTGAGTTAATTTCAATAAAACATGTTAATGTACCAAATTCTTCATTATATTATATTACAGTATTATATTACATTATATATTATTATATATATTATAGTATTATATTAATGAGAACTGACATGATCAACTACAAGATGCTTACTTCTAATGTGTAAAATATATCTGTATTTTTAGATATTATTGATATATAATAAAATTCACTCAAGTATGCAGTGTTGTGGATTTTGTTAGTTGTATGCCAACACTTTTCAAACAAAAATACAAAAAGTTTCTCCACTTAAAAAACTTTCAAAATTCTTGGGAAAACATCATCAAACCATTAATATTGGCAACAAGAAATATATGATTAAAAAGGAAAATAAAGAACTTAGCAGAAATCTTTTAATGAGTAGAATAAATAAATAATCTACGGGTTTATCATATGGCAAAACACCTCTGGTCACCTCATTTTTTTTCCCCTTGAAGTAGTACAATAAGCTTGCACTCCTATTCAGAGAAGTAGATGCTTTTTCAAGCATTGAAATACTGGGGACGAAGACACACAACATGACATAAACTATTTATATATTTCCAGGTTAGAAGAGTATAAGGAAATATATTTAGATTTTTTTTCACATCTTGCCTTTTAAACAAAACACAAAATTAAATGACTCCAGTAATTGGGTATCTGTTCTGTTGCAAGTACACCAAATAACGCCCTTTTATATGAGCACTGATCCAGCCCTAGAAAGACATAAGGAATTATGCTGCCAGCCTGCTACTCCACTGCAATTGTAACTGCCAAAGGCAGAAGGGCTGTGTGCTCTCAGGGCTGCTCAGAAGCTGGGCTGCCCACCCCTGTCCTGCTTCCTCCCCGATCCTTCACACATGGACAGTCTACAGGGGCTCCACGCCCCCTTCTGCGTACCTGCTATCTCCAGGAAAGGAGCATGAAAGGGTGGCTATCTGAGCAAATAGGAAGCATACATTCTTCATGGTTTCCTTTCCTAATGAGAAGCCTTACCTTACTGACTAGACGTAAGTGTAGTAACAGAAAAGCCAACAAAGCATGAAACATGAAAATTGTATTTATATCTATGAAAACAACTTGGATGACCTGAAATGTGCATCTGAGGGGCTTTATAACCATTTACTGAGCTTACATGCTTCCAAATACCACCTGAAATTGCTAGTCTTTGATCTTCTGAAAAAGACATAATTTCAAGGAGAAAAATTGCTATAATTGGAAAGCAATGAAACTGATGTTTCTATTAAGAGTGAACAAATCAGGGCCA
Organism: Myrmecophaga tridactyla; assembly: GCA_004026745.1. NCBI lineage: Eukaryota > Metazoa > Chordata > Mammalia > Pilosa > Myrmecophagidae > Myrmecophaga > Myrmecophaga tridactyla. Next base: position 3,687 of record PVIY010033806.1, on the reverse strand, counting down.
ATTGAGATGGAAAATAAGATGTAGCTAGCCTCACCATGATGAAAGGAGCTGTGATAGCTAAGATTGGATCATGAGAGAAAGGGTCCTCTAACAGAAAGATGCTCCAACTCTGCATTTGGCCTCATTGTGGCTGAAGGTACACTAAGCAAATAGCCCTTTGGCAAGACAACTGGACCCCCTGTGTATTTAAAATGTGCTGTTCACCCATCCAACAGTAAAATCTCAGTTTTTCCTTTGTGACAATCAGAAGCAAAGGCTAAATTTTGACTTTGTTTTTTGGTTCCTGGGATTAGCATATGCAGAAACCCAATCCACTCCCCGCTCCCTAGACCCCAGAGTACAAGAAGCCCAAGGGAAAAGCGGTGCTCACATCTTACCAAAGAGGTCTGTCAAGTGACGCGGTGGCGATGGCAGAGGAAAAATAAGTATGGGATTTCCAAATGAGGCATATGCTAAAGAAAAATACATTGGTTCTTCTCTTATGGCTACACCATTAGGAAAAACTGAATAACTGACAATAAAAATCCCCATAAACATTCTGTAAAAACAACAAATCCATGCCCACGGCAGGAAAACCTTCATCCCTTCTCTGAGATAATTCCATCACACAAAGTGTAACTAGTGGTGCTAACACCTAGTGTTATTTTCCTAAAAGCTGGCAACAGTTAAGAGTCTGAAAATGAACACAGAGAGAATGAAGAAAGAAGTAACTCCTAAGCTGAGCCTTGTCTGGCACACATGCTGAACCATTTATAGAATAACACAATGAAGAGGAAATATGAAGAAAAATGCAGGAAAGAGAAAAATCATATGAAAGTGAAAGAAATAATTCAAAAATTACAACTATGTAATAGAAAGAGAAAACAGACTGCCCAGAAAGAGCTGAGAAAACATTACTCTTTTTAGGATTATGATACTGGATTGAAATATAAATAAAATAATTGCTCATGGGGAAGAGTCACCGGGCAGGGTGAGTGTGTGGGGGGTGGGTAGCAGCCCTGCCCACATGTCAGGAAAATGACAGCTGGCCCCAGCATCCAGGTATCCCCTTCTCCAGGACTCACCTTCTTTATGGTGAGTTACACTGGAAGTCTGGCATTGTTGGCCTGACTCTCTGAGTAATAGCAGCCCCTATTTGTCCACTCCTATTGGTATCCTCATGCAAAATAACATATTTGGGCTTTATTACAGTAAGAGGTATAATTAGCAGTCATTATGTAGAACAAAGCATTGATGCCACAAGCCAATTCTCTGCAAGTGCCTCTAAAGCAGCACCTGCACCATTCATGTTTATAAATCAGGTAATTGTGCAATCCAGGCACTTACGTGTACATGCAATTAGCCTAATATACATATGCAAATTAATTAACTTATATACAGTTGGCCAAATTCTTGTTTTCTTTCTGCTTATTTTTCTACTATGTAAGTTCAGCTAGCTCAGATTTCTAAAATGCCGTTTCATTATGCTGTCATTTATTGTTTTTTTCTCAAACTATGTAGGGATATTTCCAATGCCTCCTTCTGATAATAAAAGATAAGGGCAAAACTCAATCAACCTAAGTCTCTTACTGATTCCTTACATCTGGACGCTGCTTCACTCGTACTGGATGTTCTGAAACCATTTTAATCAATCTTTTCTGCTCTCTCAAAAGAACATTTAACTGAGCAGGAGTCTCCAATTCCAACTGCCAATGTGATATTTTCTCAGAATTATCTGAGAAATATAATTAAAGTAAGAATTTGACAGGCAGAAAAAACAAGATCGAGCTCATTCAATTTTTTAGCTCTCTAGGCAAGGATCTATACTTTGCTATCTTAGGTGGAATACCTGAGTATGGTTCTAGGTGGGGACAAAATAACAATGTTTTATTGGAAATGCTTTAAAGGACATAGAGATGCAAGATTTTATTTGAGAGTACATCAAGGATTTGTGCAGCATTATATCTCAAATAGATATACCCAAACATGAAATAGTACCTTCAAACTTCTCCAGCAACAAGGCAGAATGGTTTACATTCATTGTTTATAATCTGTTAACTTGGGTAATTACGTTTAGGTAAGGAAGTGTGATTTAACATTAAAAATATAAGGCTATCTTAAAATTAATTGTGAAATTATAATACAGTACCCATTTTTAAAGAACACAACTGGCTGTTTAGACTTTTTAAAAACTATTGTAAAATAATATATAGCTTCAGGCACTGAGAGGCTCTTAAAGGCTATTTACAATTTTGCAAGGATATATGGTACAATGGTGCATTAAAAATAGATTTAATTTCCCTTACTCATGAATCTCCATTAAAGGGCTAGTAAAGGGATAGAAAAAGTATAAAACCACAGGAAAAAAAGAGAACAGAAAAAGGAACATTCGGGGACAAGCAACTTCAAGAAAATGTTGCCACATGGAAAGCAGGTGACAGACTGGGAGCTGATTTAGCACTGCAGAGGGAACCACAAACTAATGTGACCTTGAGGTTCGGATGTTCGGTGAGCAGAGCAACCTGGACAGGGCTGGGTGACAGTGGAGGGGAATGGCAAGGGGGGGGGCAGAGTGGAAAGGAGAAAACAAGGGATGACACTTCTCGCCCCAGATGTAGATGTCGACATCTAGGACCCTGCCTGGGCACACCTCACCCCCTCCCGCTACCCTCCCTAGACAAGACACTGGGGATTTTGTTCCCTAGAGACCCTGAACTGGAAGGACCCAAGGTTTGGTGACATCAGCCCGGTGGGCAGTGGGGTGAGGTGCCTACTCCTCCAAGACGTACAAAACAGAGAAGCAAACTTAAGAAGTGGAGACCAAGGGATACGGAAGGAGCAGGAAGCATGGAGCAGCAAGAGAAAGCTCCAGAAGGCAGGTGTATGGCAGCCTCCAGATGGGAGCGGGGGCGGAGGAGGTTTCCAGGTGGGCCCCTGACCATCTTGCCAAACTCCAGAATACGGAGCACTAAATGAAAAGTGGGGAAATGCAGCCATCCATGTCCAGACGCAGCAATCCCAGCCCATTGAAGAGCAGCCTGCGCAGGGGAAAGTGGCCCCACAGGACTGGGTCTGCACTGTCATTGCTATTGTTGTAAGTCCTTTTGTACCTGCTTTTTATTAACCAAGTTAGTCTGCTACTCTGAAAAAGGCAAAAATGATCGAATCTATCTGGAATTACATTAAGTGATAAAATAGGTTAGCTCAGAAGTCATATTCTCAACCACTTTAAACATATTAAAAGAGTTGGAGGAAATATATTAAATGTTAAGAGTGGTACTCTTTACAGTTTCTTGTAGTTTTCTATGATGATCATCCATTCTTTGTAGAATCACTTGGAAACCCTAAGAGAAAAAAAATCTGGATATAAAGTATAGAGAAAATATAATTTATAAATGATTATTGTGCCATTGCAGGAATATCAAATATTAAAAAGAAGAAATAAAATAGCTAAATGCTAAAAAAAAGTAATCCAAAATACCAAAAAGTGCTTTTACAGTGGTCTAATAAAGGTACTTATTAGCCCTGAGTTTAATAAGAGGAGCTCTTAGTGATTCTTTTTTTTTTTTTTTTTACATGGGCAGGCACCGGGAATTGAACCCGGGTCCTCTGGCATGGCAGGCGAGCATTCTTGCCTGCTGAGCCACCGTGACCCACCTTCTTAGTGATTCTTATTAATTTTATTAGAACAAATTATTCCCTTGCTTG
>PVIY010033805.1:0-27712 GCA_004026745.1 Myrmecophaga tridactyla | reverse complement strand
GCAGGGGGGGCAACCCTGCTGGAGTGTGGGTGCTTTCCGGGGAGCCGTGGGAGTTGAGGCTCAATAGCTGCACTTGGGGGTTCCTTCCGGCTTCTGGGTCCACGAATCCAGCCAGGTCCCTGGGGCATGCCCCCCATCGAAGGCTCCAGAGAGATTAGTGAGTGAGCATCTCAGCGAGCCGGGTAGAGGCGGCCCCATGTTGGGGAATGGCACTGGGACTGAGGGTTGTGAGACTGGAATCCTGCTCCAGCCTCGGACGTGTGGATCCTGCTGTGCAAACTCGAACAGGTCAGTTCCAGTCTCTGAGTCTCGATACCAGACTTGGAAAAAAGAACAAACAAAAAACATAAGAGGTGCATATGAGAGAGTAATAATAAGTGTAATTATTACAAAACTTCAAAATTGCAAAACATTGCTTTGAATTCATAATTTTACACAGTACAATAAATATTGATATTTTATTAATGGGGGGAAAAAATGGATTGGATGGTCCCTAAGGACTGAATTCTGTGTCTTTTGGGGTCTGGATGGAGCACAGTTTGGTACCCAGCTCCCAGCATCTAGAGCTAGGGAAGGTGTCGGCTGCCTACTGAGTGAACCTCCCACCCCCCCACCTCCAGGAGAGGTCCCTACCCTCCAGACTGCCGTCCTGGCAGAGGTGGGGGCCCACCTGAGCTCCCAGGGGGGCGGAGGTGGCGGGACAGGAGAAGTGATTCTCAGTAGAGTCATAGAACTTACGGGAGCCCAGTCTTTGATTCCACTGGACCCCAGCAGGAGCTGTGGCCATAGGAGACCCCTTTCTATGGAGGCTTGGGGGTCGAGAGCACCTCTGAGCTTGCCTCTCGGGGCTCTGTAAAAAGAAAAAGACAAATGCTGAGGTCCAACAGGTGGGGTCGCAGGCTGAACTCCGAACGAGTCAGCAGATAAATACAGGGTGTCTGGGGCACCCCGAGTTCTCCAAATTCTTAAAACGGACCCTCACCCACTGCCGCACACCCAAAGCCACACTTAGCCAGGGCGTGGGCTGCTCCAGGGAGAAAATGAGCGTAATTGAAATTAACTGGGCTCCGGCCATTTTTTCCTCCTCCTAATCACCGGGAAATCTGCTCCTGGCCGGGCAGGAGAGCCCGAGGGCCAGTACCCCAGGGAGCCCAGGGCTCAATTAAACGGCGGCAAATTGGATTTCTGGCCGCGAGGCCACAGAGTTGGGGTTAGCATTGAGCCATGAGCTGCCAGGCAGTATTAGGCTGAGGGCTGGCCAGATGGGCCCGGGGCTAATTCAATCCAGCTTCCCAGAAACGAGCCTGGCAGGCCGGGGCGGTGAGATGAGCGGTGACTCAGGCTGGGAGGGCAGGGCCTGGCTCCTGGTGGCCCTCCCTGTGGAGTCTTGTGCCTGGCGTCTGGCCTCACCTGTGCCTGATGTCCGGTCTCACCTGTGCCTGGCGTCCGGCCTCACTTGTGCCTGGTGTCCGGCCTCACCTGTGCCTGATGTCCGGCTTCACCTGTGCCTGATGTCTGGCCACACCTGTGCCTGGCATCCGGCCTCACCTGTGCCTGGAGTCCGGCCTCACCTGGCCAGGCGCTGACAGCTGTGACAGCCTGTGATGGGCAGCAGATTAATGCCAGGGAACCGGCCAGGGGTGGGGGCCACCCAGCATCCAGGGCTCAGGTCCCCACCCAGCAATCAGCTTGCCCTGGGAGGGACGTGGGATGGCTGTCCCCTTCTGTTTGTCCTCACAGACTACGACAACCCGAGCAACAAGCAAGTTAGTGCTGAAGAGAGTGAGAGACGAGGGAGGCCGGGAGAGAGACTGAAGCCAAAATTTCGCTGCAGAGTGGTATCTACCCAAAACGAGCGTTCTGAGGAGTAAAGGGGGGTGGGAGTGAAGAAAATAAAAAGGCAGAGAGAGAGAGAGAGACTGAGACAGATATACAGACAAGGAGAAAATGCATTGAGAGAGAGCCCACGAGAGGTAGACACAGGGAAACAGACAGAGAGAGAGGCAGTCAGCCAGGGAGAAGCAGGTCAGAAAGTCCCAGGAAGGACTGGGCTAGATGGACGTGGGGAAACTGGAGGAAGGCTGAGTGGGGTTTAGCCAGAGCCCAATGGGGAGTGGGAAAGTTGCCTTTGTTCTTGGGGGACAGATAGAGGGGAGATGTTAGCTCACAAGACGGTATACCAGGTGTCTTTCCTTTTATGTCAGAATTGTATCCCCCATTATCACTGGTGACATCCGGTGCATTCTTTAAGAGATTTTTTTTTTAAATAAGAAGAGTTCCTCATTTGGGCTTAAAACCCAGTTCCCAAATGGTCAGAGGAGACCCTTCATCTCCTCATTCTTAGAAAAGAGAGAAAGGTGGGTTTCTCTCCCTTCTCCTTGATTGCTTTCTCCAACCGAGGCATTACAGGTGTGAGATTCCTCGGCAGCCAGAGCCCAGCTGCTCCCTCGGACCTCCCTGTCCTGGCCCGGGTTCTGGGGGTGGGGACAGCCCCCCTCTGGCCTCAGCTCTTCACCCTGCCAGCCCTGGGGCAACTGCTCTGCCTCTTACACTTTTTTTCTGTTGGCCTCAGGGAAGCCTAGAGTTGAGCTCTATACCCACGTGTTCCCAACGGCATGCTACTTTCTGACCCTCATCTCTTCTCTATCTTGGAGACAATAGCACCCATTGCAAAGGGCTGGGTGACAGTTAAACGAGTTAATATCTAGCAAACTCTTTACATGGTGCTTGGTACTTAGTAAGCCCTCAGTAAATGTTACCTGTTAGTGTTGCTGATGCTGTTATTATTATTATTACCATTATTAGGAATAACAATAAAATAAGGTAGAACTGTGTGAAGCCGGCCGGCACCAGCAGCCCTATGCCTGCTCACCGGGTGCAGGCCCCAGGGTGCCTTGCAGGTGCTGGACCCTCTGCCAGGGACCTCCTCTGGGCAGCACAGTCTTCCAGCTGAGCCCTTCCATCCCAGGCCGTGCCTGGAACTCCGAAGAGGGCGTAGCAGCCCCTCCCCTTTTGCTGTTGCATTCTGTTAGGGGGGCCCCGGAGCAGGGTTGCTGTCTCTCGAGTTTCTGCAGACAGCTCAGAGCCCTCCAGTGTCCTCAGGACTCGGCCACACAGGGGGTCAGAACTGGGTGCTGGGCCCAGGCCGGGCTGGACTCCATTGGCCAACCTCCTGGTCTCCCTCATTCCTGTGTAGCTGTCCTGGACAGCTGAGTCCAGGTCAAGACCCCTCCCCACGCACAGAAACAGAGTGCCAACGGGGTTGGCAATTTTTGGGTTGGGGTGGGGAGCAGCCCAGCCACCTCTCCAGAGCTGAGTGTTGTTGGCTAAAGAATCCCTTGGCCAGGACAGGTGACCCATCAGCCACACCTTGGGGAAGCGGAGGAGAGGCGGCAGCTCAGGACTGGTCCTGAATCAATGCTACAGGGGGGTTGGGGGCTCATGCTTGGGGGTCCCCTGGGTGCCAGGCACCAAAGAGGTACCCACTTCCCCGTGGCAGCCTCGGATAAATCATTTTCCCTCTCTGGGTCTCAGACACTGTGCTGGTTTGAAATGATGTATGTCCCCTAGAAAAGCCATGTTTTAATCCTAATCCCATTTTGTAAAGGCAGCCGTTTCTTCTAATCCCTATTCAGTACTGTATGTTGGAAACTTTAATTAGATCATCTCCCTGGAGATGTGACTCAATCAAGAGCAGTTGTTAACTGACAAAGGATAGGCTAAGCCTACTTAAAATTAGGCCTAAGAGTCACCCCCAAAAGAACCTCTTTTGTTGCTCAGATCTGACCTCTCTCTCTCAGCCAACATGACAAGCAAACTCACTGCCCTCCCCCTCTCTACATGGAACATGACTCCCAGGAGAACAGACCTTCCTGGCAACATGGGACAGAAATCCTAGAATGAGCTGGGACTCAGCACCAAGGGATTGAGAAAACCTTCTCAACCAAAAGGGGAAAGAGAGAAATGAGACAAAATAAAGTGTCAATGGCTGAGAGATTCCAAACAGAGTCGAGAGGTTATCCTGGAGGTTATTCTTAAGCATTAAATAGATATCACCTTTTTAGTTAAGGTGTAATGGAGAGGCTGGAAGGAAGTGTCTGAAAATGTAGAGCTGTGTTCCAGTAGCCATGTTTCTTGATGATGATTGAATAATGATACAGCTTTCACAATGTGACTGTGTGATTGTGAAAACCTTGTGTCTGATGCTCCTTTTATCGATCTTATCAACAGACGAGTAAAACACAGGGAATAAAAATAAATAATAGGGGGAACAAATATTAAAATAAATTTAGTAGATTGACATGCTAGTGATCAATGAAAGGGAGGGGTAAGGGGTATGGTAGGTATGGATTTTTTTCTGTTGTCTTTTTATTTCTTCTTCTGAATTGATGCAAATGTTCTAATAAATGATCATGATGATGAATATGCAACTAGAGAAAGAGGTCAGATCTGAGCAACAAAAGAGATTCTCTTGGGGGTGACTCTTAGGCCTAATTTTAAGTAGGCTTAGCCTATCCTTTGTCGGTTAACAACTGCTCTTGATTGAATCACATCTCCAGGGAGATGATCTAATTAAATCACATATGCAACTATGTGATGATATTGTGAATTACTGATTATATATGTAGAACAGAAAAAAAATTACTAATGACAGAATTGCCGACTAATTAATATGCAGACTAATTAATAAAAATCTCTGGGGGTGAGAAAAAAAAAGAGTGGTTGTTAAACTGGATTACGTGGAGACAAGAGGTGGGTCTTGATTAGTTTACTGGAATCCTGTAAAAGAGGAAGCATTTTGGAGAAAGACTGGAGATTCAGAGAGAGCAGAGAAGAATGACAGAGCCACTAGAAAGCCACAACAGAGAACACTGCAGAACCACAAAGCAGAGAGTCCACCAGCCTGCAACTTTTGGAGATGAAGAAGGAAAACGTTTCCTGGGGAGCCGGAGAGAAAGCTAGCAGATGACACTGTGTCCGCCATGTGCCCTTCCAACTGAGAGAGAAACCCTGACTGTGTTCCCCATGTGCTTTTCCACTTGAGAGAGAAACCCTGAACTCCATCGGCCTTCTTGAATCAAGGCACCTTTCCCTGGATATTTTGATTGGACATTTCTATAGACTTGCTTTAATTGGGACATGTCTACAGCCTAAAAACTGTTAACTTGCAACTTATTAAATTCCCCTTTTAAAAAGCCATTCCATTTCTGGGATATTGCATTCTGGAAGCTAGCAAACTAGAACAGTCACCAAAGTCCACCCACCCCTTACTTGAGTCTCAGGGACAAAACACCCCCCTGTGGTCAATTCCTCTCCAGCCAGACCTTGGCAGAGCCCATAACGGCCTCTGGGGAAACACAGATGCCCAACTTCCTGCCCCTGTCCACGCAGGACTTTGGGGCCCAGACCTCTGGAGCTAATGGCTAACTGGAAGAATAAAACCTCTTGCCCTGTGTCCCCCTCCCCCTTGAGGGAGTCTGCAGAGAGAGCTTCCATGGCATCTTTCCCCAGTTAACTCAAAGCTGCCCAGTCCCAGCTAAGGGAGCAGCCATTAGGTAGCACATGCCTGGCAACAGGACAGAACACAGAATAAAAAAGATGTCTTGATCTCTGTGTCCATTTAAAAATGCAAATAACGCCCACAATTTCAGTATTCAATTCCATCCACTTCAGCCACACCCATTCCACTCCATAGCTTAGAAAATATTCAACACCTTTGTTGTGGGAAGGGAAATGCTAGCCTGGAAGTCAGGAGACTTGGGTTCTATCCACTTTGGCAGGAAGCAATGAACCCTGTGGAGGGTCCCTAGCCTTTTCTTGGCCTTCACACCCCACCTTGAGGGAGTTGGACTCATCCACTGGTACCCTCTAGGGCCCCCGGCAGCCTGGACCCTCCAACATGGCAGTAGAAGGCAAGTGGGTGGCATGGGGACGTGGTGGTGGTGGGGCCACCGGGCAGGAGGAGGCACCAGGGAGGGCTCCAGCCCACCATTAGGCCTGCACCAGCCTTGTCTGCACCCGCTTCCTGGCTTAGGGGTCCCCCAACCCCAGCTGGACTCTGAGGGCTGGCCCTGCTTCTGCGAGCCCCAAGCAGGGCGCAACCCAGGGCAGGCCGGGCAGGCAGGCGAGGCCCGAGGAGGTGACAAAGCTCCCTGCAGACATCTTGGGCCCTGCTTGCCCAGCGCTGCCTGGAGCTGCTAGGGGAGCTTCCCTGAGCTGGCCTCACTGATGCCCATGTAAGCAAGTTTGCAGGACACCATTGTGGCTCGAGGGGCAGAACTGGAGAAGCAAAGAGAGGCCAAATTGGTCAATGTGAAAAAAGGTGGAGGATCTCCAGGAGAGAACAGGGAGAAGGCTGGCGAAGGATGGCTCAGTTTGAGCTTGAGAGCGAGCAGGAGAAAGGAGGGACAGAGATTTGGGCAACTATTAGAATGGGCGAGGCTGAGGAAAGAAATATTGAAAGGAGATTTGGGGGAAGTTTTGCTGTGTGGCTTGTGTAAACCCCTCCTCCAGATCCCCCCTAAAAAACCCCCACTGAGGTTTGATGTGCAGTCAAATATGTCTTTTTTTTAAAGAAAATATAATGAATTAACCTGACTCCATTTGAATTTCTCAGGGAAAGACGTATTTAGAATACCTGCTGGTATTCTATAGGGTTTCCTGTTTTGTGGGCTGCCTTAACCATTTTGTAAGTCCTTCTGCAGTGGAGGCACTTGAGAAGCCCTGGGGTCTCCTGAATGGGTGGCCCCGTTCAGAAAGTAACAGAAACTGGGTGTTGACCTGCCTCTCTGAAGCACCAGCAGAGGCACCCCTCCACCCCTCCCCTGGGCCTTCACCTCCCCCGGGCCCCTATGACAATCACAGGACCCCAGCCCCGGCGAGTGCTGTCAGGCCCAGAGGGGAGAGGTGGTGGGTATAAAATGTCCTTCCATCTGGAAGTTTCCAGTAAAGGTGCAGTGGCCCTAGGAGGCTCTGAGTACACTTGGACATGGCCGGGGCTGGCCTCCTGGGGACCCGGCTGGAACAGCCCTCAGGCTGTAGGAAGCATGGGCCCTGGGCCTGATTCCAGCCCAATCTCAGCTCTAGGCACCTGCCCTCCTCCCCAGGAGCTGAGCCTCAGTTCTGCAGTGTTCTAGTTTGCTAGCTGCCGGAATGCAACACACCAGAGACGGATTGGCTTTTAATAAAAGGGGATTTATTTTGTCAGTTCTTCAGAGGAAAGGCAGCTAACTTTCCACTGAGGTTCTTTCTTACATGGAAGGCACAGGATGGTCTCTGCTGGCCTTCTCTCCAGGCCTCTGGGTTCCAACAACTTTCCCCGGGGTGATTCCTTTCTGTATCTCCAAAGGCCTGGTGAGTGCTGAGAAGAGGTATGCTGAGCTGCTTGGGCTGTGCTATGCTGGGCTCTCTCATTTAAGCACCAGCCAATTAAGTCAAACGTCATTCATTGCAGCAGGCACACCTCCTAACTGACTGCAGATATAATCAGCAACAGATGAGGTTCACATACCATTGGCTTATGTCCACAGCAACAAAACTAGGTGCCTTCACCTGGCCAAGTTGACACCTGAATCTAACTACCACATGCGGTCTGATGCGAAGTCAGGAGCTCTGCGGTATGGAGAGACATCTGGTCCTCTGTCGTCCTTCCACCCCAGTGGTCACTGAGATCCCGGGCCTTTCCAGCCCAGGGCAGGGGCCTAGAAGCAGCCCAGACACACCAGCTGCCCTGGTCTGAGTCTTGCAGTCTTCCATGGGTGAGGGCAGGAGGGGGGTAGCTCCCTCCCCCTGCCCCCCCCAGCCCTTCCTCTCTCTCCTAGCCCAGTCCCTCCCCCCCACCACACTGAAATCCAGAGTTGACTCCTGACTTAAGAAGGGAGGAGAGAAAAACACTAAGTTAATAGCTCAAAACTTGGTCCCGCCACAATGATTGCTGTGTCTGACCTGAGTGAGCCCTTCTGAGTCCCCCAGGACCCAGGCCCCTGGAAGGAGGGGCGGCATTTAGAGGGGGAGCACTCGGTGGGGAGCAGAGCCAAGGAGGCGCGCTCAGAGGCTGTCAGGATGCTGCCCTCTCCCTCCCCACCCCCCATCGCGGGGACCCCTCCCTAATCACTTTCCGTGCTTTAGAGTCAATTAGCTGAAAGCAGCAATGGGATCTCACAGCGGGGTCCCGTGGCCATATGCTCCGAGCCTCCCCCGGTGCCCCCGGGAAGCGCTGGGAGTGGCAGATGTGTTTGGTGACATTCAAGAAATTATGCAGACCTGTGTGGGGCTGGGGCCCTCCTTCACGGCAGGCAATGGGAGGGCGCGGGAGCCAGGCAGGGAGGCAAGACAAACAGGAATTAGTGATCACAGGAGTGTGCTCTGCCAGCCCACTCTGCAGTCACGGGGCCCTTTAGGTAAAGTGAGCAGATGGCTCTCCAGGGGTTCTCTATCAGGGCTCGCCCCTCCCGCGGCTGCCTTGTTTTGAGAGGATGAGGAGAAACTGCATGGGACCTGGAGACAGAGGAGACAGAATCAAACCTACTTGAGCAAATGCCTCCCCCCTTCTGAGCCTCGGGATCTGTGTCTGTGAAATGGTGATAAAACCGCTTCTCCCTGCTGTCAGATTCAATGAGATCACGTGTGTAAAATTACTGTCTAATATCTGGTGTAACACGTGAATATGTCATCTGGGGTAGCTGACGGCTTCCCTCCTCTCTGCTCTGGGCAAAATGAAAAACTTACTGAAATAGGGCCATGCAAAGGGCAGTGGCAGGAAGGAGGAAACCATTATCTGGACTACCCCACCCCCCAACTGCCGCCCCCAGCCCAGAGAGGTGCCTGCAGGAGGCAGCATTGAAACTGAGCCTGGAAAATGAGCAGGACTTCAGGGGGAAGAGAAGGGCGTGGTAAGCAAAGGAATGGGGCACATAATCCACTGCAAACGAAAATAGAACAAGTTGCGGGCTTGCGTGCTTGGTGAAAATTATGACTTTATTCTGTAGGCAATAGGGAGCCATTGATGGTTTTGGAGGAGGTGAAGAGTGAGACATAATCGGTGTGCTAGAAGCTGTGGAAAGAAGATTGGAGGGGGCAAGTCTAGGGCTAGAAAGACCAATTCAGGTGAGAGGGCATGGGGAGGGGTAGGAAGGGAGAGTTGAGAGCTGTGATGATGGAATCAACAGCACTTGGTGAGCAATGGCCACTGCAGGGGGTCGGGGTGGGGCTCGGGACCCCTGTTAGGACGTTTGCAGGGTGGGAGGGGCCGCAGCACGTGCTAGGGAGAGCAGAGGACGTGAGTAAGGTGGCGGGCCTGGGTTTACACGTGTGAACTCGAGGGGCCTGTGGGTCATCCACAGAGGGCTATCGGATGGGTGGGTCCGGATCCCAGGGAAATATATTTTCGTTCCTCTCTTCCGCGGGGTGCTGTTGAACAGGCATCCCACGCCTGTGTCTTGGCAGCAGAGGTGGGCAGGCATCTCAGGCTGAACACTGCACCAGCTCAGCTCCCTGCCCTCGCCTCCCAAGCTCAGGGCTCAGATCTGGCCCAGGGTGAGAGAATTCCTGAACCCTGGGGCTCAGCTGTCCTGCCTCTTCTGTCTGGGGATGGGGCCTTTGGCTCTGCTGACCCCACCCCTGGGGCTCCGTCCACCTTCCCTTGCCATTGTCTGCTGTCCTGGCCGTAGGGGGATATCCTGAGGATGGTAACGAGGGCTCAGCTCTCACACACTCTGGTAAAGAAAGCTCTGCCCTAGCAAACCCCAATTTTCTCTGCATTTCCATAAAAAAAAGAAAAAAGCAGCAGCTATTTAAAGATATGTTTAATCTTCTTTACTGAGCCCAAGGATTAAAAGTGGAATTGGATTTTTTATTCTCAGGCTCTTCAGCTAAAGTAAGCATGAACTGTGCAAAGGAGGCATGGGCAGGGGGGGACCCTTTAGACAGCCCAAAAGGATTTCACTAAAGTTGCAACTGCCCAGGCAGCTGACTCAGGGAATGATGGGAAATTCTTCCACATTCTGACTGCCACTCACCTTAGATCTCATAATCCTCATTCGACGATCATTATTCCCTCAACACGCTTTCACTGAGTGGCTCCGTGTGTGTTCAACCTTGTGCCAGGTTCAGAGAGCAGAGATCTGAAGGAGATGTGATTCCTCTGAGGAACCCCTTAGTCTCGACCTCTGAGCACCTCAGGGTGATGAGTGCGACCCCATCCCTTGGCTCCCCCCCGTCAGGCCTGAGCCAGAGGGCATGGCATGCCCCTCGCCACAGGGATTGGTTCTGATGTGGGTGCCTGAACTTCAGGCTTCTAATCAGAGTGAAACCCAGGTCAGAGAGAGAAGAGCTTTCTTCCTCCAGGGGCCACAGAAAGTGGCTGTGAGATCCAGAGCAACGGCAGTCATTTTGCAACTATGAGGGAAAGCTGGCAAGAAAAGGAAATGTACGCAGAAGAGAGCAGGGCCCTGGCATAGGGAGCAACAGAGCCAGGGCTCTGCTCAAACTCTGCTGGAATCCCCACCAGCTGCCAGACTTTGGAGTTTTGTGAGCCTACACATTCCTTTGGTTTAAACCAATTTGTAGCCCATTTTTTTTAAGTTGAAATGGGCAAGTATTATTAGCCTTCCATTTACATGACTCATCTAATTTAGCCTTCACCACACGCTTGAATGTAAAGATTGGCAGTTTCGTTTTGCAGATGAGAAAACTGAAGCCAGGGATTAAATGACTTTCTGCATTCATTTGGATAATGGGGTTCCAACCTCAGGGGTCTGGCTTGAAGGCCTCTTTTCTGCAAAACAACATTGCCTGCTGTGTTGACACAAGGGGAGACTTCCTCAAATTCTTCTCTCATTAGGATCCTCCTGGGACTGCTTCTTTCTGTTTTTGGAGCTAGAGAAATTTCACTGGCTGGGTTGACAAAAGGCAAAGGGGAAGCAGGAGAAGACATCATGAGATGCACCCCCAGATCCTCACAGAGAGTTGGGGAAGTTTTCAAAGATGCGGAATTGCAGGGCTAAACCCACGCTTAGCTAGATCTCAGAAGGCAGGGCCACCAGCAAACGAGTAATTTGGCAGTGAGAAGGAGTGAAGTCCTGATACATGCAACAACATCGAGGAACCTTTGAGGACATCATGTTGAGTGAAATAAGCCAACAGAAAAGGACAAATAGTGCACGATCTTATTCATATGATCTAATTGAATGAGCCAACTCTTGGAGTTAAAATCTAGACTGTAGGTGGAGACCAAGAAAGATTATGAGAAGTTGCAAAAAAAAAAAAAAAAATCTAGACTGTAGGTTACCAGGAGATAGAAGGAGGGTAGAGAATGTGCAGCTGATGCTTAGTTTATTTCAGACTTTTTAATAAGGTCGATGGTAAATATTGGGAAATGGGTAAGGTGATGGTAGCCCATTACTATGAGTGTAGTTAACTGTGCTGAATTATGGGAGTGATTATGGCTGAAAGGGGAGGTTTAGGGTCATGTATGTCACCAGAAGGAAAGTCAGAGGATGAAACATGGGGCCATACAACACAGAGAACCCTGCTGTGGGCAATGACTGTGGTTAATTGTACAAGTATAAGAATGTTCCTACAGATCTAGAACAAATGTGTGTCATTATTACAAGGTGTTAATAATGGGGTGGTATATGGGAAAAAAGACAACGAGTGCAAACTATGGACTATAGTTCCCAGTAATACGTAATACTCTTTTAGAAATTGTACCAATGATAGGTATTAATAATAGGGGGTATAAGAAGTGTAGGTTTTCTATTTTGGAGCGATGAGTGAGTCCTCAGATTGACTGCGGTGATGAATGCACAACTCTGTGATTTTACCAAGGGTCCTGGATTGTACCCTTTGAATGGATTGTGCAGTGTGTGAACCAAGCGGTTAAAAGAAAAAAAAAGGAAAAAAGAAATCCAAGCCTTGTAGATAAAATGCCTGTACCTTGTAAAGCAGACAGGATTTCTGCAATGACGGACCTCCTCATTTTTGCTTGCAGGGCAGGCTGGACATTTATGTAGATTAATTTCAACTTGATGTTTTGACCAATGGAACCATTAACCCCTTCTCTCCCAGGGGAACACTGCTTGTGGGGCCTGACCGGCAGGTGACCCCATCAAACTGTTGGGGCCGCCCCTTCTCTGGCTCAACATCTGTCACGAAATGGATGGCTTCTCCATGACTCCGAGGAGTTGCAGCCAACAGGAAGCAGATTTGCTCTCTCCGGGCTCATTTTTCACACTGGCTGGCTTTGCTGGAGAGGCAGTAAAAGCTCAATCTCAATTTGTTGGGCAGCCAAGGCCGGGCCCTGCACCTGGGCTGTTAGATCAACCTCCAGGCGGCTTTTGGAAGCCACAGCCAAGATTTAAAAGGGAAGAGCGTTAGTTTTATGATTCATTTGATAAAATGCCTTCCCTTGGACCAGAGCTAGGGGCTTGCACTCTGTTACTTCATCCCACCCTTGCTACATTTATCCCCTCTTTCAATGCCTATGAAGGTATCAGAGCCCCGGGTTTTAGTTCCCAGGGCTGCTGCAACGAGTGCCACACACTCGCTGGTTTGAACTGTAATTTACTGGCTCATGACTCTGGAGGCTGGAAGTCTCAGATGAAGGTGTCAGCATGGCCATGCTTCCTTCTAAAGGGGAGCATCCGTCCCCTCCCTCTCACCACCCTTTTTTTTTTTTTTAAAGAAGTGTATTTAATGAAGTATCGGTGGCAGAGAGAGTTCAAATACAGTTGAGAGGTTACTCTGGAGGTCACTCTTTTTATTTTTTACATGGGCAGGCACCGGAAATCGAACCCGGGTCCTCTGGCATCGCAGGCAAGCATTCCTGCCTGCTGAGCCACCATGGCCCGCCCTCTCACCACCCTTCTGGTGGAGGCCAGCAGTCCACAGCGCTTCTCGGCGTAACCCAATCTCTGCCCCCATCACACAGATGTCTCCCTCTCTGCCTCCTGTGGCCCAGATTCCCTCCCCTAGTAAGGACACCAGTCAGATCGCATCGGTGCCCCCCCAATCCGATTTGACCTCATCGTAAGTCCTAACATCCTCAAAGATCCAATTTACAGTAAGTTTGCATTCACAGGACTCGGGTTAAGATTTAAACATGTCTTGGGGCGGGGAGGGGGCACAATTTCCATGCCACCCAGAGAGGTTAAGTCAGTTGCCACATTTGCACAGCAGGTCAGATCAAGTCAACGCTTTAAAGCCTTCTGGCAATCAAGCACTCTTTCTACACCACACCGCTTCCTTCATGCAAACTTAGAGGGAAACATAAAGAATCCACTGAACTTGAAATTTAACAACTTGCCCCAGCGGTGCCTTCTGCTCGCAGCATGTCTGCAGGCACCGTCCCTGTGCAGGCCTGGCCTGAGCGCACGCCTGTCACTGAGCTTCTCGCTCAAACTCTCGGAGAACTCATCTCCCTGCAAGACTGCGAGCCCATCGGGGCAGGGCTGGAAGGGACTCATGTCTGATGGGGGCACGACATCCAGCTGTGTTCCTCAAGGAGAAACTGGGAGATTCCAGCTGTGGGGACTGGAAGATTCTTCCTTTCGCAGGGCTGTCCTGCCCACTGCAGGACACTTAGCATTCCTAGACCCTGGCCACCGAGCTCCAGAAGTGCTTCCCTGTTCTTAAACCTCTCTCTTCTCAAACGTCCCCTGACATTTCCAAATCTCCCGGGATGGGACTGGGGACCAGTGGGGGCAGGATGGGTGGGTAGTCCCACCCCTGGGTAAAAGCATCGATTTGGGGATAAGCTGGCCTGGCTGGTTGGCTTTGCCTGCGCTCTTCCCAGCAGAGTGAACTTGGAGGCCTGGCCTCCTGATCTGGAAAACTTACCCCAGACAGTAATCGCGGAGCACTTCTCATGTTTTCTAAAATAGGAAATACATGCACAGTGTATAAAATCCAAGAGATACAAAAGGACATAGACTGAAGAGTAAATCTCTCTCTGCTGCCAGCTCCGGTCGCCTCCCAAGAAATAGCTTCTCCTGGAATCTTGGGCATCCACTCTGAGTGTCTCCATATATACAGCACATATGTTTATATAAAAATTAGAAATGTTTTCACATAACCTTCATAAACCACATTGTTCCTGCCTCTTGCTGGTATCCCTTAACATAGCTTGGAGATTGTTTCATATCCTTATACTTAGAATCACCTTGCACTTGTTAACAGCTGCATATTATTCTATTTATTGTATATGTCATAGTTTATTTATCTGCTCCCTATTAATGGACATTTAGGCTGATTCAGAGTTTTTGCAATTATCAACAGTGCTGCAGTGAATGTCTTTGTGTGCTGGTCTGACTCTGTGGTGGACCCCAGAAAAGCCACGTCCTTCAATCCTCATTCAATATTGCTGGGTGGGAGCTTTTTGATTATTTCCGTGGAGATGTGACCCACCCAATTGTGGGTGGTAACTTTAGATGAGATGGTTTCCGTGGAGATGTGTCTCCACCCATTCCAGGTGGGGTTGTTTACTGGAGCCCTTTAAGAGGGAACCATTTTGGAAAGTTACAGAGCCTGTGCAGCCAGAGACCTTTGGAGATGAAGAAGGAAAACATCCCCGGGGGAGCTTCATGAAACAGGAAGCCTGGAGAGAAAGCTAGCAGATGATGCCGTATTTGCCATGTGCCTTTCCATTTGAAAGAGAAGCCCTGAATGTCATCGGCCTTCTGGACCAAAGTATCATTCCCTGGATGCCTTTGATTGAACATTTCTATACATTTGCTTTAATTGGGTCATTTTCACAGCCTTAGAGCTGTAAACTTGCAACTTAATAAATTCCCCTTTTTCAAAGCTGTTTGATTTCTTATGTATTGCATGCCGGCAGCTAGCAAACTAGAACACCTTGCAATCATTTTCAATGAATTTTTAGACCCAATAGATTAGAGGGTGCAGGAAGCCTCTCTCCCACCCCATTTCTAGCTGCATTATCAGGAATGCTCGTACTATCTGGAAAACCAGTTTTTGGTTCGAGGACGCAGGAATGACTGGACCCCACACTGGTCAAACTGCCCCCTCTCCCCCTATGGCCCCATCAGCAACATAAAAGCAAGGTGAGAACCGCTTCTAGATTAGAGGGGCAGAAACCCTAAGGCCGTGCTGTCTGGGGAAGCCTAAGGGGGCTGTCCGCTCCCCTTTCCAGGCTTTCTCAACCTCAGCACTACCGACAGGTTAGACCAGAGGCTGCTTTGCTGGGGCGGGGGGGCTCTCTTGTGCACAGAGGCACGTTCACAGCACCCCTGCCCCCGCCCTGTAGCTATTAGTCACAGCCCCCACCCCAATCTCCAGACACTGCCAAATGACCCCTGGTTGAGAACCACGGCCCCAACCCAGACATGGATTTCAGAATTCCAGCCCCCGTGGGCTGGCACGTGGGACCGGGCCCCCGGGGTACCAGCAGGGCTCGGTTCCAGAATGGGAGCGGAGGCGAGATGACCAGGCCTGGGAAGGGAGGCCCGCAGGGGCTGGCGAGCCCTCGAGTGCCCAGTGCCTGCGCAGAGCCTGTACTGGGCACACCCCCGCCAACCGGTAACCATGGCCCTCCATGGCCCCCTGGGATCTAACCAAGCCCATTGGTGCCGTCCTTCTAACCAAACCTACCACCTCACAGGAAGGGCGGTGGGGGGCAGGGGGCCTTCTCGGGGCCACACTCAGACACACACAGACCTAACTTTGCTTTGTTAGTCAACATTCTGGTTACTTGAGCGCACGCATCACCAGCTGTTAAGGGTCTAGATTGCAGGAGCCAGACACTTAGAAGGAACCTCAAAGATCATCTAGCACTATCCCGTCTTACTTCTCCCAAGCCTGTGAGTTGTCTGGAGACTGTCATTCTCTTATCCCCGTGTGACCACTTCCCTGGACTGAACGCAGTGGGTTTCCTCCTTTTATCTCCCCTCTTCCCGTGCTCCTTGGCCCTTCAGGGTACCCAGCCTTTCCTCCTGGAGCTTTGGGGTGTTGGCCTGGGTCCAGCCAGTGGGGCACTCTGGAAAGGATTCCTGGCCCAGTCGTATAGGCCCGGCTGTTTCCACTTCTGCTCACAACACTTGGCATCCTTGGGCCCCTCCTTGAGAAGTGGAGAAATGTCCTGGTAGTGGGACAGGAAGGATGGGAGAGAGAGAAGGAAGGGGCCCCAGAGTCTTATAACCTTGAGAGGTCCTCAGAGGTCACCTTCACTCCTGAGACCAGATTCGATGAGCCAGAAATCTGGACGTGTGGCACTGCAAGGTTTGGAAAGCTGCTGTAGTGGGAGAAGCCATCTGAGAGGTAATAACTGTTTCCATTACGAGCAATCCTAGGTAACTTCTATGTCCCCAGATACTAGCCCAAGATCTTTATATGCATTGCTTCATTCAGTCCTCACAATCTCCCTGTGCATAACAGGTACCATGACTGTCTCCTCTTTATAGTTGAAGAAAGTAAAGCTCAGATTGGTTAAGTCACTTACCTAATATCACACAGCATGGAAGTAGTGGAGCCGGGATTTGAACACACAGTCTGAATCCAGACCTGGTCTCTGGACCTACTACACTTCACGGCCTAGCTAAGTCAGGGCCAGTACTGGAATATTTTCCCGGTTGATAGAGACCACAGCACAGAATGTTTGAAATTGGGTATGATTTAGACAAGCTTTGCCGGATCATTTCTGTAATCTTAGTCCAGCACCCTACTCAATGCAAAAATTGTCTCTACAGTTCCCCTTCCTGCTTCATTGGGTTTTTTTTTACTGAATATCCCTAGAGATGGAGAACATACCATCTCGTTTTTATAAAAGCCTAAGACCACTTATTGCTGCAGAACAAGCTATCCCAAACCTCTGTGGCTAAAACAAAGACATAATTTCTTGCTCTTTTATGGGTTGCCTTAGTGGCCCCCCTGCTGCATTTGGAGTGGGCTGGGGTCGCTCATGTGGCTGATTCAGCTGAGAGCTTGGCTGGGTGCCTCCAGGGCCCCTGGCCATGACCTCTCTCTCTCTCACGCACACACGGGACAGCCTGGACTGCCTGGCAGCCTGGCAGCTGGGTTCCAAGAGGACAAGCCTCTGCTTGTCTCATACTTGCTAATGTGAGACATTAGCCATTGGCCAAAGCAAGTGACACGACCAGGCCCAGAATGGGAGGGACCACGCGAAGGCTTGAATATAAAGAGACAAGATCCATAGGGCCCCCCAAAGTGACAGTCTATCGCAGGTGGCTTCCATCAGAACTGGGACAGCAGATGTGGATTCTGTTTCCCTGCCAGAATCCAAGGACCAGGCTGCCAGAGCTGACACTTCTTTCCCACATTTCTGAATTGGACCCTATTTGGGTCCTTCATCCCCCTGCATTGCCTTAGTTTAACTAACCTGGACCACGAGTACTAGCTAACCTGCCCTCCTTTGGCCTTTGGTGGTTGGCCTTCACTTTCGCGCTGGTGGGCTTGCAGGATTTATGTAATGCTGGGTTCGCCAGCCCTATGGACGCTGGACATGTGGGCGGCACCTGGCTCAGTCAAAGTGAAGAAACCCACGGAGGAGGCCAGTTCCCAGGAGGGGCGTCTCCCCATGCAGGGTCCAGGTCACCCCCTCAGGCTGGGGTCCTCTCATAAACCCCTTGGTGCCATAAGCGGGGGGGGGCGGGGGCTGAAATCAGTAGGGGATTGTGGCGTGTGACAGAAACGTCCACGCGAGGTTCCTGTCTTAGGACAATGCATTCCACTGTGATTCCAAATCATGCTAATTCCTGCTCATTCTTGGTGTCACTTCATGGCGCCTAAGGACAGAGCTTTTGAAAACGGTACCTCCTCACTTCTGTGCGCCACCCACTGCCCCCTGAGGCCTTCTGAGTGATGGCCAGGGGGTGGTCGAGACCTTCCTGGTGACGGGCCACGCCCTAGGAAGGCCCCCTTCACTCACTCATTCATTCATCAGAGCATGCATGTCCAGGGCTTTTCCCATGTCCTGGGAAAAGATCACAGAATCAAGAGTTAAGATTTGGCAGCCACCCTGGACTGGGCCCCGCTGCATCTTTGGGGGATCTGCCCCCTACAGTGCCAGCTGCAGAGATTTGGCTCCCCACCCCCCTGCTTCTCTTTTCTTTTGTTTTAACATAGGATTACAGTGTAATACAGGAAAAAAGGATGAAAAAGTATGACAAAGCTCTCAATTTTTGAAACGTGAGATATAGATATATTTTT
The DNA here is from genome assembly GCA_004026745.1 of Myrmecophaga tridactyla. NCBI lineage: Eukaryota > Metazoa > Chordata > Mammalia > Pilosa > Myrmecophagidae > Myrmecophaga > Myrmecophaga tridactyla. Next base: position 9,532 of record PVIY010033805.1, on the reverse strand, counting down.
CCTTTCTCTTCTCATTCCCTCCCTGTACATTTTACTTTATTTTTATTAGATATATTGCAAGTTTGCAGAAAAATCATGCAGAAAATACAGAGTTCCCATACACCCCTTCCACACACACAGTTTGCCCTTTCATAGACACTTTGCATTCGTGTGGCAGCTTTGTTACCATCGATGAAACAGTATTATTGTCAACAATATTACAGTATAGTATATAACAATATACTACTAACTATAGTCTATAGTTTACATTAGAATTCACTTTTTGTGTTGGTCCGGTCCTATTGTTGTTTGTTTTTAAATCTTTATTCTGGTAGCATGTATTTCTCCTTTTAACCACATTCAAATACATAATTCAGCGCTGTTAATTACATTTACAATGTTGTGTTATCATCAGCACCATCCATTACCAAACCTTTTCCATCGCCCCAACAGAAGCTCTGCACCCATTAAATATTAACTCCCCATCCCCTACCCCCAACGCTGGCCCCTACTAAACTGTATTCTAGCTTCTGACCATGAATTTGTTTATTCTAATTTCATATCATTGAGATCATACAACATTTGTCCTTTTGTGCCTGGTTTGTTTCCTGCAACATGACGTCTTTAAGTTTCATCCATGTTGTCACATGTATCTTTAATTCTTTAAATGGTTAAATAATACCCTATCGTGTGTATAAACTACGTCCATTCATCAGTTTTGCATGCTTTGCATCAGTTCCATGTTGTGCAACCAGGAACATGGGTGCACAAATACCCGTGCAAGTCCCTGCTTCCAAACGTTTGGGGTCTCCGCTGGAAACGGGATTGCCAGGTCACACGGTAATCCCACACTTAACTTCCTGAGGAACCCTCAAACTGTGTGGATGCACCATTTTACACTTCCACCAACAATAAACGGATGCTCCTATTTCCCCACATCCACTCCAATGCTTGTTATTTTTACTTTTTTTTCTTTTCTTTTTTTTGCATAGGCGGGCACCGGGAATCGAACCTGGGTCTCCAGCAAGGCAGACGAGAGCTCTGCTTGGTGAGCCATCGTGGCCCTTGACTAATTTATTTATTTATTATTAGCCATTCTCGTGGGTGTGAAGTGGGGGACCCACTTTTTTGAGGGGACTGAATTTGCATTGGGCATTCACATTTCTGCCATCTTTCACCCTCATTCTTCAAGGCCAAATCATTCCTTATAACCCACACTATCCCTCCTCCTTCCCAAAGGAGCTTTATCATGTTAATCAGGCGCCTGCAATTGAATCTGTGTTGGCTCATGGCCGGGGTGAGGGGGGAGGCTCCCACTTTAGACCCTTGTTTCCCTCGTCCAGGTGCCAGGAAGGTCCCCATGGCATTCCCTGCAGTGGCTCTCTTCTGCCCACCACCCACTGGCCCCTGAGGCCTTCTGAGTGATGGCCAGAGGGTGGTCGAGAACTTGCTGGTGATGGGCCATGCCCTAGAAGGCCCCCTTCACTCACTCACTCACTCACTCATTCATTTATTCATTAGAGAATGCATGTCCAGGGCTTTGCCCGTGCCAGGCTCTCTGCTGGGCACATCGCTCCCCACCAAAGCCTCGCACTGCTTTATGAGATGGGGATTATATTAATTATATTAATCCCCATTTCACAGATGGGGAAACAGTGGCTCAGAGAAGTGAAGTCCTTGCGTGAAGCAGACAGTGAGTGGCGCACACCAAGCTCACACCGCTGGGCTGGCTAGAGTCTTGCAAGAACAGCTGCCCCACTCCACGCGAGGAGCCGGAGGAGCTGGACGGCAGTGAACACGGAGGGCTTCCTGGAGGGGGTGTGTGGTCTAAGGCCAGGGGAAGGACGGGGGGGGAGAGAACCACGGACCTTACCTGCGTTTTGGCCTCAGGTACTTAGCCCCCGCAAGGCACAGCCCCAGAAAGGCAGACTAGGGGGGCAGCTGGCTCTTTCATGGACCCTCGGCTTCCCTGGACGGCTCTGCTGGTGAAAGTCTGATTGAGTCTCTGCCCCAGGCATCCCGCATGGCGCCAGCTGTCACTGCCAGCGTGGGGAAGGCTCAGGAAATCTCCTGCTGTCCCTCACCACACACTCAAGGCCTGTCCTGCGGCCTGGGTCTCCAGGTCCCTTGGTTTGGCTCTGCTGTGGCTTTAGCAGCACACATCTCCCTCCCCCTGGACCCATCCTGCAGCTGCCTAGAGCTCCAGGCCATGCCCTCCCGGCAGCCCACCAGCGGCTGCAGCAGGACTGGCCTCCACGGGGACCCAGTGGCTTCAGCTGTCTCTGGTCCCCCCGGGGTCCCCTGGGGTCTAGGCCATGGTGAGTCACAGGTTGGATAACAGCCAAGGACCGGCTGGGGGCGCCCTGAATAATGTATCAAAGCCCCCGCTTTCCCACAGCCAAGCCTGCTGGGGGATGCAGAGGCCTCAGCACGTCCACCCTTCCGTCCCCCTCCCCCATGTGCATGGGAGTCCCTCAGGGCGACCCCACTAATGGGTGAACCTATCTGAGCTTTTAGGTTCACTACAAAACCGGTACACCCTCCTCCCCACAAAACAAAAAAAAATGGGAAATGAGATGCAGCTTCCAAATATCTATCCAATATTTTGCAATCAGAAAATTGAGAAGGAAGCCATTTGATTTTCAGTATACATATATGTGTCATGCTTTATGGTTTAGACTTCCATTTTTATTTCGAATTTCCCCTTGGGGAGAAGCGCCTTAGTGTTTTCAGTGCTTTGACCACTCAAGATCAAAATGCAACCTGGAAAAATGATCATGGTGAAGAATATATAGCTATGTGATGATGCTGTGAGTCATGGTTGGACTATATGTGCTCAGACATTTCTCAATAAAAATATTTATTTTTTAAATGCGACCTGGAGATCTAGGGACAACCACAGAAAGGCAGAGCTGGCAGGGTCTGCAGAGGTGACCCATCCATGCCAGCCACCCCCAGCACTGTACAGCCCGGAAAACCCAGGCCAGCTCAGATGCAAAGTGTCGGGAAAAGCATTAGGAAGAAAGAAAGTCACGGGGAGCTGAGCTGCAGGAGGAGAGGCCGGGCCTCTGGGGCGTCTTGCCTGCCTGGCACCGCGTCCCCTCTCCCTCCCGGGCCCTGTCCATCCCTCTCCGGCCACCCATGTGTCCCGAGGTCTCCTGCTCTCTCCACGCTGCCCAGACCTGGGGTCCTTGGCTCTCCTCCAGCCCCTCCTCCCCACGGCCTCCAGGAGCTGCGCCCCTCGGTCCACCGTCCTCCCCTCTCCTCCCTTCCTGGGTGCCAGCTGCTGTCTGGTGCAGCGGTTCCCAATCTTGGTTGAGAAGCAAACATATGCTGTCCAGTCCATACCCCCAAAAACTCTGGTGTAACTAGTCTGGGGTGTAGCCTTGGCGTGGGGCTCTCTGAAAGCCCCCTGGGGACCCTAACAGGTCCTCTGGGAAGCACGCAGCTGCAGGGCACACACGGCGGGGCCCCGCGCACAGAGCTCCTGCGGCGTGGCCCCCGGGTTGGGCCTGGGAACCTGTATAGCTGCAACGTCACCCCCGCCCCCACCCTTCCCCTCCACACCCAGGGCCGACCTGGGCGGGAAAGAGAGATGCGGTGGATATGCCGATGACGTCCAGCCAGGGTCTCAAGCTCTGGTCTCTGCCTTCCAACCCCTCTCCCAGGCCACGTCTCCTGGTGTGGCCCACAGACCGCTTGTCCTTGGCTTGCCCACACCCCCTCCACCCCCCACCCCTGCTCCCATTTCAGGGAATCCTGATCGTGAAGGCCACCTGCTCCTTACTCCCAAGGCCACTCGGTCACCAGGTCCTCTGAAAATCTCCAGCCTCTCAGCTCTTCCTTCTTCTTTGCTTTGTTACTCCCCCCCCTCCCCAATTCCATGCCACCCACCCCACGGCAGCCGAATCGGCAGCAGTGCCTGTCCCTTCCCTTCCGTGCAGATGGGTCCCCACATCTGTGTCCCCAACCCTATAGCACGCAGGTCCCTCTCAACACACTGGCAGGCGCCCCTCTGACCCCTCCAGACGCGGGAACCCCTGCAGCCCCACAATAGGGGCTCCCTCTCTATAGCACCTTTTGTCTTCCTCTGCACCCAGGTACTGTGTCCATTCCTCCCTCAGGCCACTTCCACGTGGCTTTCTGATGGCCCATTTGCTGCCCTCTCCCCACCCCAGGCTAGCCCCGAGCCTGGTAAATTCAAATAAGTCTCTCACTGTCTGTGAATGACAGCCTTGTTCATCTGAGTCGCCAGTGCCCAGCCTGTGGCTCGGTGCACGGGAGGCTCTAATAAATGAGGGATGAATGAATGGCCTCTAGTCAAGCCCTCCTCCCGCACCCTGACCCCCTTGGCATTCTTCTTTATAACCGAGACTCCTAATTGGCAGCCGGACCCCAGGGTTCTCTGCCCAGGCGCATTTCTGTAGGAAGTCCCAGCTGCTTCCTGGTTGGTCGTTTTTCTCTCCAGCCCCAGAAGCTGAGGAACTGATAGGAACTGATAGCTTGCAGAGGGAAGTTGAAGGAACCAGTGACAAGTATCTATATAGAGCTTAATTTCATTTGATTCTCCCAAAATCCAGAGAGGAAGGTTGCATTTTTATAAATGCCAATTTATAGATGAGCAAACAGGTTCAGAGAAGTTGAGTGATTTGCCCATAGTCACACAGCAGCTGGGTGGCAGAGCTGCCATGGGAATCTGGATCTCCAGACTCACATCTGTGTGCTTTCCCCTGGAGCCAGCCAGCAGGGGCTTCAAAGACCATAACAAGGCTCTCGTTTTGGGGTATTTCAGTGCTGCGTTCACGTCGCCATCCTAGTCTTCCTGAACTGCTGCCTCCCTCTGCTTTCCCAGATCCGGCCTTCCTTGGTTTAGGGATTTTAAAATAGTTCTTTTCAGATAGGTGGTAGACCAGTTCTACTTGCTTACCTCCAAAGACGGAGAGCTCAGCACATGAGAAAAAAGCCTGGTCCTTGATTAAATGGCTCTCACCCTGAGAAAGCCCTTCTTTGCTCTGAGCTCAAATTGGCCTCCCGGTGACACTGTCATGGTCCCAGCTCTGCCCTCCCCGACCCGGGTCCCCATTTCAGGGGCTCCCTCTGCCCCGTGATAGCCTCTCTGAAATGTGTAGACAGTCTGCCCTGCTCCCAGCCTCTCTCAGGGTCCCATACAGGTTGCTCTCCTCGACAGGTTCCTCAGCGTGCCCCTTTCTTTTCAGAGTGCTCCTCCCAGAATGCAGAGAAGCAGCATTATCCCCTCTCACCCTGGGGACACTGGTCTCGGTGATAATGATCTCCCCAAAGGCAACTGAAATGCACAGTCAAGAGGGCTGCAGACCTGTGGTCCGAGAACAAAAATTGTAATGGGCGTGCTCCTTCCTAGGCTTTTTTCTCAGAATGGGGAGAGACCAACATGCAATCATTCTCTCATCCTTTCTACTTAATCTTCAAAATAACTCCAATTCGTGAATAAGGAGGCTGTTATCAGCCTCCTTATTTTAAATTAGAGAAATGTCTAATTTAAAACAAGTGACCATGCAACTACTTGTTGAAGAGTGTTTGAAAATTATTGCTTTTCCCTTTCTTTGCATATTTGTACATAATACAATAAAAAGTTAAAAAAACAAACAAGTGACCAAGGATTAACTAATTCATCTATGCAGAAATATTGAACTTTAGCATCAGAAGGGGACTTGGGATCATGTCATCTAGAAATCTGATAATTTTTTGAGAAAACGGTTGATCACATGTGTTAATGGTCGAAGCTCAGATGACGCCTGTGTGATAGAATTAGGGGGAACCTAACTGCCTTAAACTCACTATGTTGTAAGTGGCATTTCAACTATTTCTCAATGAACTAAAACTCCATGAAGCATGTCTCCAGCTTTCCAGATAATGAGGGAAAGGGTGATGAGATTTTACAATAAATTATGCCTTTTGCTGAGCTCACCTCCTCTTATTGAAGAGAAAAAAAACAAAACAAAAAAAGGAGGCTTGGCACATTACAGCCCTGCCTGATGAAAGTCACAAGATAAGCACAAGATAACTAAGTATTAACTTGAAACCAGAGAGTCCTATCATTTATTCATGAATGCCACACAGTCTTTATTAGATGCTCAGTTTCAATTTAGTTGCATTCTTTGAAGCAAATTTATAAGATTGGATTATTCAGAATTATTATTTCTTCTCTTAGCTACCAGGCTAAAAAAAAAAAAAATACCTCAAACTACAGGCAAGTATCAAATTATGCCACATGGTTTGGTAGGGAAGTGGGAGACAGGTTCAAATCCTAGCTCCAGAACCTTGGCCACGCTGCTTGGCTTCTCTGTGCCTCAACTTCCCCATCTGAAAAGAGATGACAGTGATAGCATTATTGCATAGAGTTATTTTGAGGATTCTATAATATATGTAAAGCACTTTGAATAATACTAAGTGCTAAATGTTTCACTATTAATATTATTTTACATTTCAGATCGTAAATGTTCTACCTTGTTACCCAACTGACAAGCATTTTTAAGATGATAACATAATTAAGAGTTGGAGAGGTCCTTAATTTTCCATCAACTTCATGAGGAAAAGTTCTGCAAGAAAAAGATGGACTGAAGCACCTTGAGAAAAGATTTGTTTTAAGACTTGGTGATTTGGGCTTTTAGACTTTTGTCTTCTGAAAGTTCCCTAAACGCCATTGATGGAAGGTAGCTTAATCTAGACAATAAAGACCAATAGACACCATAAAATGTTGATTTGGACATAAATCAGAGAGTGAAAAATAAAATATGGAAAACTACCACTGCTGGTTTGAAAGGATGTATGTGCCCTAGAAAAGCCATGTTTTAATCCTAATCCCATTTCGTAAAGGCAGCCATTTCTTCTAATCTCTATTCAGTACTGTACGTTGGAAACTTTAATTAGATTGTCTCCATGGAGATGTGACTCACTCAAGAGTGGTTGTTAAACTGGGTTAGGTGGAGTTGTGTCTCCACCCATTCTAGGTGGGTCTTGATTACTTTACAGGAATCCTATAAAAGAGGAAGCATTTTGGAGAAAGCAGGAGATTCGGAGAGAGCAGAGAAGAACGACAGAGCCATAAGAAAGCCACAACAGAGAACGCTGCAGAACCACAAAGCAGAGAGTCTACCAGCCTGCGACTTTTGGAGATGACGCTATGGTCATCCTGTGCCGAAAGAGAAACCCTGACTGTGTTCACCATGTGCCTTTCTACTTGAGAGAGAAACCCTGAACCTCATCGGCCTTCTTGAACCAAGGTACTTTCCCCGGATGCCTTAGATTGTACATTTCTGTAGACTTGCTTTAATTGGGACATTTCCACAGCCTAAAAACTGTTAACTTGCAATTTATGAAATGCCCCTTTTAAAAAGCCGTTCCATTTCTGGTAGGTTGCATTCTGGCAGCTAGCAAACTAGAACATTACCCAGCAATGGAAAATAAGGAACTACTGCTACATACATCACGGACAGATCTCAGAGACATGTTGCGTGAAAGAAGCCAGCCTCACGAGGGCGTATACTGCATGGTCCCATTTATAAAAAGTTCAAGAACAGGTGAAACTAATCTATGGAGATAGAGGTCAGCATGGCGGTGCCCTGGGCATGGGGTTAGTCACTGAGAGGGGACATAGGGAACCTTCTTGTGTCTTGAGCTGCATAAGATGAGTACATGAGCAAAACTTCACCCAGGTGTATGCTTAAGATTTGTGCACCTTACGACACGTAAGATCTACTTCACTACAATATAAAATAAATAAATAATGGAAAATCATGTCTTTAAAGACGACAGTTTCAGATTTTATATATTGAGAGCCCAATTTCCCCCTTGCTTGTATACATATTTGTGACCCTGAGGGTCACCTTGGCTGAGAAAAGTTTCAGTATATTTAAAAATATTTTCTCACGTTATCTATATTATTCAGATAAACCCAAATTTCTAGCTTAGATTTTAGGTTAGGACTGAAACCCATAGCCATTTCTAGCCACCTGTGAATAACATGGAGAGACACGTTAACTGGCAGGATCCAACCAAAACAACAAATTTAAGGGCACAATTATCTACTAATGACTCCCTCAGACAAATCCATTATTTGGATAGCCATGAATCAACTAAAAATGGAAGTGGGAAAAGTTTGAGCCCTTTTTGCACTGGATGGATATTCATGAGGCTATTAAGTGAAGAGGGTTCAGAAACAAGAGGATAAATTGCACGCTAATTTGGGGTTGAGCCGAGTAATGGGATAATCGGGGACTTAATGGGACATGTCTATTTTGCAATTCAATAAACCAAGAACCTTAAATTCAAAGAGATAAAGGACAGGAGCACTCAGAACACAATGACAGGAATACATTTAGTAGAGAGGACAGCAAGGGGCACCCAAGCTGAGATAAGGGTGACCATTCCAAACGTCTGTGGTGTTTAACTCTTGAGTCACGGGATCGCTTCCCAGGCAACCCCCAGGGAACCGAGTCTTCCGACTGCAAACCTAAAAGCAGCCACGGGGTGAGGTCGACAGCCGGTGCTGCATGTGCTAAAACGACCCCTGCTGCAAAGGCACTTTCAGATGCAATGGTGCCGCCATTTGCGACGGGGATGTTGTACGTCTACAAAAGAGAAAGAGAAAGAACTGAGACCAGGAAGAAAGGGTGCTCTGAGGCTTGCCTGAGACAGATGAGTTCGTGCTGGGTGGCCGGTGCAGTAACAGACCCCCCCACCCCCACCCCAGCCCCCACCGCACCCCGCCAACCCCGTTCACTCCCCGAGGTGTCTGGATTCGGAAGAGAAATCACGTGACAACCCTGCCTAAGAGAGGAAACTAGCCAGACGGCCCGGGTTTCGGGTTCCAATGGGTGTGGCCCGGCCCCACCCAGCCGCGTGTCCCCGAAGGCCACCCTCGGCTCCCGCGCTGCTCTGATGCCACCTGCAGGCCGCCCGGGGAACTGCGTCGCCCCCATCTCCCGCCGCGCCTCTGTCCGCAGCCTTGGACTTGGCCGGGAGACACAGCGGACGCGCTGGGTGCGGGACGGGCTGGGTGCGGGACGCGCTGGGTGCGGGACGGGCTGGGTGCGGGACCGGCTGGGTGCTGGACCCGCTGGAACCTGCGCTCAGACTCGGCTAGCGGAATCGGAGGGCTCCAATCAGCATCAGCACGCTGCTCCCCGCCTGCCCCAAACTTATAAATGTGGAATCTGAGGACTCATTCAGACGTCAGGGCTCCCGCAGCCCTCCACGAATGTATTAGGACAGTGGGAAAGGAAGGGAACTTAACACTTTTTGAGCACCCACTGTGTGCGCGGTGCGGGCGTTTTACATACATTATCTCCAGCCTCACAAATGGCGGGAAGTAGGTGATTACACAGCGCGGGACGAGGGTGGGTTAGTGACTTGTTGAACGTGGGATCCTTGGCTAGAATTTGAACCCAGGGTCTTTGACTTCCAAGCTGGGGCTCTTTTCAGGCCCCCGGCTTGAATAATATTTGCAAAATGGAAAAATTCCCCCATGGAAATGTCATACTAGCCCCATAATAAGGCTGTGTTGCAAAAAAAA